>QNQO01002596.1:0-102780 GCA_003290165.1 Berberis thunbergii | reverse complement strand
TTACATCACTCTAGTTTCTTGACCGCCACCATTCGTTTGTCTCCCAGAATTCCTTTGTAAACTGCCCCAGACCCTCCCCTCCCGTAGCTTCTCCTTGAAATTTTTTGTTGCCTCTTCAGTTCTGCATACGTGAACTTCCTGAACTGATGGATATTGCACGGTATCCATTTCCGATGGACTCGGGCACACCGCTTTTTTCCCTAAAGAGAAACCACCAACCCGAAGTGAGAAAGAAGATCTCAATCATTCCCACTCCGACAACAACCAATATATATAAGCCCATTGTTCTTTGAACAGCCAGCATACATGTTAGAAGAACCCTTGTGAGCTTCAGTTTCAACTAGTTTGCAGATAGGAATGAATCCTGCAGGATCCATGGATCTTCTAACTTCTGGGGTAGCTTTTAAGTACATGCTTCCTGGGAATGCTGGAGATTTATATCCATTAAAAAGGCACTTTTTGGAACCACACCCTCTCCCGTCAATCTTGTAAGCAAACCTTTCACAAGAGCAATTGCCCATACAAATCTTCCTGCATCTCCTCAACGACACTCCTTTTAAATAATCAAGATCGGAATCCATAGAAATCTGTCTGTGAAGTTCTACAAATTCTCTCAGGGTTGGTTGCACCTCCGCTTGAATTTTGGCTTACAACCTTTATTCCAATCACAATTGGATCCTCATCTCGTAACCAGGTGGGCATGAGCATCTTGCACTTGGTGAATAGACGCAGATTCCATTTCTTCCACACAACCCATGTACAACTCGCACTGCTTTAGGAGTGCTTGCCATGAAACTTGCCAATTCCCGACTTGCTCAACTATAGAGTCGAAGGTTACCATCATAATCCAAACTTAATCTCCTCTTAATTCCATAGCCCATCATCGATGCATTGGAATTTCAATTTTACTACTGGACATAACCTCCCCATATCATCGAATACCCCAAATTCTAGTGCTATTTATAATTTGTTCTACCATTTGCAATAAGTATAGTCAGGATTAGGCCAATAAAGGCTAGAAATTCGGGACCATCATACAATAATTTTAGTACGTTATCGTCATGAAGAAGAAAAAAAATATAGCCGGCTAGAGTATGTTTGATTTCCCTTTCTGGAGATGAGTTTCTTGCTCTTGGTGATGAGTTGTGAAGGAAGAAGAGTATCAGTAGAGAGTCAAAGCTTGCCAAAGAATTTACCTTGAGAGTCCTCCAACACAAGGTTTCCAGTGTTCCGAAGCTCCGCTTTCTCAACCTTGGCGTCACTAGTATTGGTAGCCCAAAACTCTTGATCCATCAACGTCCAATACAGACCATAGCACACCATCGCGTTGTAGTGAAAGTTTCGAGCCTCGCCCGTTCACTGGCCGGTCTCTGTTCGCCATCCAAACAACAGCTTTATCAACTGAGTTGGTGAACAATAGAGAAACAATAAGCATTGGTTCCAACTCGGTAAAACCACTGGGTGAAAGTGTTGTCTGGGAGGTTAGGAACTCTTCTGAACCATCTTCAACTGATACAGAAGAGCCCGCTCTCGAGGTTTGAAGATGCAAAGGAAGAATGGAAAACATAAGAGGAGTGGAAGAAGAAGAAGATGATCTCATGGTGCAAACCAAAAAAATATGGTCATGATAGGATACGATAGGTGGTTGTTAGAAAACTTCTTTATAGCCTCATTTTTTCTAATCTCCAATGAAATGTGAACTAGTAGTGGGATTGATTATTATGACAATTTGACTCTATAGCCTCATTTTAATCTCCAATGAAATGTGAACTAGTAGTGGGATTGATTATTATGAAAATTTGACTCTGAAATAGACTTGGGTACTGTGTTCTGCTTAGCTCATGTAGGCTCCAATACTAGTATCATTCTTTACATCATAGCACACTAATCACATTTTTAATTATTCTTAGTTGATTAATTATTCTGGACATATATTACTGAATAGCAAAGTCAGTATAGAATATGTTTGAAAGTCATAATATAATAACAAGTCTTAAGTTTCCTATTTTTACAAGGTTAGGTCGGAGTTAGTTTATATAATCTTGTATTCAGTCAATGAATATTTTCTTTTCATGGTAGCACAACAACTTTCTCTTGAGCTAAACCCTAGCCTCAAAATGATTGAATCAAGCCTTTCTCCAAATTGTTTTCATCTTCTTTGAGAATATACATAGTCTGTGAAATGGCACCTGTGTAGTCTTTCAATGCCCTCTTCACTAAATTTTGTCCGCAACAAACATTCATGGATTTCAAATAACACTTCATAGCTACTACCTATTTAAAGCATAATACCTCAATAATATGACTAGAACTACCTTTAGCAGGAAGGTGAAAAAACAAGAACAACTTTATCAATGAATTCCAACGCTTTTAATTTAGATCTTAGAGCAAAACATTTTTATTAAATTATTTGCTATCCACTCCAGTTCATTTTCTTTATAGTCCATTTTATTTGTTATGGACGAAGATGTTTTGAGTTCATTATATATGGACGAAAGTAACTTGGCAGATTTCTGCAAATTATAGTTCTCGTAGCCAAATCACTTTCTACAGGGTATTAGTCTATTTGTCTTCTCTGTTTTGAAGACAACATACCATTGTTTACTCACCAAACTCCAAACATCTTTTATTTAAATACGTTATCTTTTATGACATTGATTGTAGTTAATTCACTTTGTTTTAAGTTGTGTTAAGCAAATTAACACTTTGTTTTATTTTTCACTCCATTTCTATTCCTTATTTAGAAATGTTTGATCAATCACAACAAATAATATTAATCCTTCTCACATTATATTCAAAATCTGGTTCCCCTTTTTTCTGATTTATTAATTTGAGATTTTTCTGGTAAATCATTTTTTTTTCATGAATTCTCTGATGGATAGAGCTAGCTTTTGCCGCTGCACACTCATTGTCACATAAAATTCCAGCCTTTTCACGATCACTGACTAAGAAACCATTGACGACTCCGTTGGGTCTTTTTCTTTGACTATATTTCTCAATTATTTGTGTAAAACTGTATGGATGTTCAGTTCAGTGTTCAAATTTTGGATTTATGTTAGATATTTGCTTTGTAAAATGAAGGTTAGATTGTGATATATTGCTAGATATTTTAAACACTTGTTCTTCTAGTGTCACGAGTTGATAATTCAAAGAAGATGGAAAAGGAGAGGACAACAAAAAGGAGTAATTCTTCCTGGCCTGAGCCCCGCTGTCTGATTGCTGCTTGGGGGCGAAAATACACTTTTGCCCCTCCCCCTCTTTAAAAAAAGTGGTTAAAGAGGGGGGCAAAAGTGTACATTCACCCCCCCCCCCCCGCCAGCAACCTCGCTCCCTTTCCCAAGCCAACTAGAATTGGGGCAACAAAAGTTTGCCTAAGTCAGAGACCTAATCAAGTTGTTAATTCAATTCATAGAGGGTTATGAAGAGAAATTTTAGTTGATAGGCAATAATATTGTTGTATAGGTTGGGGTGATGATGAGATGGGATGTTGGGACATTTAAAATTTGTTTGGAGAGATGATGGGATGGTGGGTTTGGCCTTGGATAAGATGATAAGATGGGATGTTGGGATGGAATGATGGGATTTAAAATTTGTTTTGATGGATGATATAATGGGCTTGGCAAAAGAGATATTAAGTGCCACATCAGCTGTATGGAACCATCTAGACATAAGTCCAGACACAAAAGACCAGACACTGTAGAAGGACTCCTGCATCACATTGTGTTTGAATTGCAAATTTTCTGTAAGTTGAAATCAGTTTAAGACGTGAGTAGGTACACACTGCTTTGGTGATTCGGTCCATCATTCCAAGTTCATTACACCAAATTTGCTTTTTTTGTAACAACCCTCAAAACAGTAACACTTTTGAGCTCTAACAATTCACAAAACAATTTTACACATTTTCACAAACAAAGTGATACAAAATTTGTATCACAAAGAGTAGTATGGTCCTACAAGTGATGATATTCATGGTGATTTAATTTATTGTATCATTTTTTGTTTAATTGTTTTTCATTTTTTTAACTGAATTTATGATGCAGGAGAATCCGAGTCAGATGATGTTGAGCTGTCAGATTAGCACTAAATATCTTGAATTAGCAGATCAGCAAAAGGATGGCAGGAAATCACGATTCTATTTCTAATTTTGCAGTTTTGGGTGCGTTTTAGTACTTTGGCTACAAGTATCAGAATCGCGCAAACGACCCCAATTCGGGAAGCTCTTTTCAACGCGCACGTCGTGGTAAACTAGCTACGCTCGTTGCACATTCTTTTTGAGGCCAAATTCCACCGTTTTCCCTTCTGAATCCACAAATTTAGTAGTTTATTTCCCTTTATAGTAATATTTCAATTATCGTTTAGAAAATGATTCTGAACCCAATTTGGGCCAGATTTTGGCAGTTTATTTTTTTATTATGTATTTTGTTTTAGCATGATTATTGGGGTGTTTCCATTTTGGTAAAAATTCCAATATTGATGAGTTTTAGCAATAAAGCCCGGCTTGTGGGCTGATTTAGAGATGTCTTTGATTTGAGTAATTTGATTAAACATTAGAGTTATTTCTCTGTATTTTGGGCTATCATATTTTGTTCTTCCCTGTCAATTATCTGTTGCTATTAGCCTGCAGAATAATCGCTTTTTATTTCAGGGAGATTGTGTGTTTACATGGTGTTCCCCGATCCATTACTTCAGATCGTGACACCAAGTTCATGAGTCATTTCTAGCGAAGTTTATGGGAGAAACTGGGGACGAACTTGAATTTTAGCAGCGCCTACCACCCCCAGACGGATGGATAGATCAAGGTGGTGAATCGCAGTTTGGGGAACCTTTTGAGGAGTTTGGCCGGTACTAAACCAAACAGTGGGATTTGGCGTTACCTTAGGCGGAATTTGCCTATAACAGGTCGAAGAATATAACCACATGAATGAGCCCATTTGAGATTGTCTATGGCCAGAATCCATCCGGAGTGCTTGACTTAGCCCCTATTCCACATGTGGGTCGTTTGAGTCCCAAGGCAGATGCGATGGCAGAACATCTTCGAGATATCCATGAGCAGGTGAAGCTGACCATTCTTGAGAGTAATTCCAAGTACAAGGTTAAAGTCGAGGATGAATTATATAAGTTGGCTATTCGTCATCGAGTTCACAAAAGCATCATCGGGATCTGCAAAACAAGGACTCAGGTGCTTCACATTAAAAACATCAGAAGTCCTCAAATGACTGGGGAGGCGCAATCTGTAGACATTATCATTGATTTTCTGCAAGATATCATAGGGTCTAATCTTCCGCTCCTTAAGCTTATTATACTCTCCAACAGGAAAACGATCATGGGTTAATACTGCCCAAACAAAATCACCAACATCAAAAAGTACCTGACGACGTTGACTGTCGGCTTGAACCTTGTACTTGGAATTACTCTCTTGAATGACCAGCTTCAGTTGCTCATGGATACCCCGAAGATGTTCTTCCATCGCATCTGCTTTGGGACTCAAACGACCCACACATGGAATAGGGGCTAAGTCGAGGACCCCGGATGGATTCTAGCCATAGACAATCTCAAATGGGTTCATTCCTGTGGTTCTGTTCTTCGACCTGTTATAGGAAAATTCTGCCTGAGGTAATGTCAAATTCCACTGTTTTGGTTTAGTGTCTGCCAAACTCCTCAAATTGTTCCCCAAACTGCGGTTTACCACCTCGGTCTGTCCATCCGTCTGGGGGTGGTAGGTGCTGCTAAAATTCAAGTTCATCCCCAGAATCTCCCATAAACTTCTCCAGAAATGACTCATAAACTTGGTGTCACGATCTTAAGTAATGGATCGGGGAACACCATGTAAACGCACAATCTCCCTGAAATAAAGATGGGCGATTCGGGCATCATCCATTTTTTCTGCAAACTAAGAATGGGCCATCTTGGAAAACCTGTCAACCACAACCAAAATAGAATCCCAGGCCCGTTGGGTACGGGGTAAGCCCAACACAAAGTCCATACTGACATCAAACCAATGGGCCTCAGGTACAGGTAAAGGTGTGTACACGCCCGCATTAGTGAGAACTTATTTAAACTGTTGACACACGTAATGAGCCACATCACTTGTCAATTTGAGCCAATAATAAGAAGAAAAGATCAAGGCCAACGTCTTATCTCGCCCAAAGTGACCATCATTATGAAGTTCACGAATAATTTGTTGTCTTAGTGAACAATCTGGAATGCACAACTATAATCCACGAAACAGATAACCATTATGCAAAATAAAGTCATGTCATTGATCATCAGTTACCTCCTGAATTATCCTTCCGAGAAATGCTCAAATCCTGCAACTCTAGTGCTCATGGTGGTGAGGAGTAAGGTACGACGGCTCATTGCATCTGCGACACGGTTCAGACTCATTGCTTGGTGCCTCAGCGCAAACGTGAACTCCTGCAAGTTTGCCACCCACTTGGCATGCCGTCGAATCAGCTTGTGTTGCCCATTAATGTATGTACTTCAGGGCCTCATGATCAGTGACAAGAATAAACTCCCTCTATACTAGGTAGTGACGTCAATGCTTCAGGGACTGAACTATGGCATAAAACTCTAGATCATAGATGGAATAATTCTTCTTTGATCCTGATAGTTTTTCACTGAAAATTGTTATTGGGCACCATTCCTGACTAAGAACACCACCAATGCCAACCCCAGATGCATCACAATTTACCTCAAACACCTTTTCAAAATCAGGAAGTGCCAAAACTGATGCTTTTGTCATCTTCTACTTGACCAGTTGAAAACTGGCCTCCGCCTCCTCAGACCACTAGAAATCACGTCCCTTGATGCACTCTGTGATAGGAGCAATCAGAGTGCTGAAGTTTCTGATGACCGACGGTAGAAGGTTGCCAATCCATGGAAACTTCTGACATCGTGTAAGGTCTTTGGTTTGGGCCACTTCAAGACCGCATCTATTTTCGACTGATCTGCATGAACACCATCAGTAGACACAACAAAACCAAGAAAAATAACAGAAGTAGTGAAGAAATGACACTTCTTCTGATTGACGCACATGCGTTCCGTCCTCAACTTATCAAAAAACAGCACGAATGTGATCAAAATGTGACGTTCATGTCGGATTATAAATTAGGATGTCGTCGAAGTAAACTACAACGAATTTCCCTATGAAAGGTCGTAAAACCTGATGCATAAATCTCATAAATGTACTGGGCACATTGGACAGGCCAAAAGGCATTACCATCCACTCATACAACCCATGATGCGTCTTAAACGTTGTCGTCTTCCACTAATCTCCAGGCCTTATTTTGATCTGGTGGTATCCGCTTTCAAGGTCAAATTTTGAGAAAACCTTAGATCCGGACAGCTGGTCTAACATATCATCCAGGCGGGGAATTGGAAACCTGTATTTCACTGTAATCCTGTTGATTGCCCTGCTATCAACACACATACGCCAAGAGCCATCTTTTGGCACTAGCAAAGCAGATACTGTACATGGGCTCATACTCTCACGGATGTAGCCCCTCTTCAACAACTCTACCACTTGTCGCTGCAACTCTTAAGATTCCTTAGGACTAAGGCGATAAACCGGCTGATTAGGAAAACTGGACCCCGGAATAAGGTCGATTTGATGTTGAATATCCCGCATAGGTGGCAGCCGAGGAGGAAGATCTTCTGACATCAGGTCAGAAAACAATGCAAGAGGCTTCTGCATCTTTGTTGGCAAATCTGAATTCACATTGACTGCACTATTCCCACAAGGTAACAAAACATAGACCACATTTCCACGATCAATCTCAACTAAAAACCTGGACCTAGAAAGCAGATTAGTATTATTGGTTACTGATATTCACATAATTATTACAGAATATATACCTTAATTTGTACATGTTAGTGTTTCGATTATTATATTTTATAGTAATTATTTCGTTTTAATATCTTTGCAGGAATTTGAGCTTAAACGATAAATCCATATTAAGCAGTCACAAACGACAATTAGGCAATTTCAATGGTGGTATCAAACAAAACACAAACCTACACCCAACACCTAACTCTTAACCTAAAAATCCACAAACCTACACCCAACACCCAGCTCACAACCTAAAAATCCACAAACCTAAACCTTGAAACCTAATTCATAACCTAAAACCCACAAACCTAAACCTTGAAACCTAATTCATAACCTAAACCCCATCCATAACCTAATCCATAACCTAAAACCAAACCCAATCCTACCCTCATTGATGAATCTACCCCTCATCTCATCCCTATTCATCTTGGCTATTTTCTATAAATAGAGGATAATGGGGTGAGAAAAGGGGGAGAAAAGAGAAGGGAAAAGAAGCAAATTAGGAAAAATCCAATCCTCTTTCTCTCAAATTCACCTCACCCTCACCACCACCACCTATCCCTCTTCCACTCACTCAGCAGTCACCTCTCTCACTCACTCACAGTCCCCTCGCCAACGCACCACCGCGCACCACCGTCACCACCGTGAAACAGGGGTGTGACAAACCTGTTTCACGTCCAATTTTTACTCCACCACCACTCTCCGCTCCTCTCCCCTGTCCACACAATCGCCACCACTTCCGCACGATTCCCACCACCACAAGAGACCACGAAAATCCGCGACATAACCACCGCAACCACGCCGCGAAACAGAGCCGCACCACGACTCTGTTTCGCCTCGCGACAGAGCCCGTTCCCCTCATTTCTCGGCCTCTCTTCGTCTCGAGCTTCTTCCTGACTCCCTCTCTCGCGACCACCGTCACGACCAGGCCAATCATCACCGCCACCACCTCGCGAAACAGCATTCACCACCGTGAAACAGGGAGCTCCCTGTCCTCATTTTCCTTCTCTATTTTTACGGTTTTATAGCTGTTTCCTCACCCTCTATTTCTCTTTTTCAGGTTCTGGAGATGATTTGAGGTCCAGGACGGTCGCGAGGAGCGAGAACGAGGCCGAGAATCGCCGCTGGAGAAGATGACCGGCGCGAGCTGGCACTGTAGCAGTCACTGTAGCGCGGGGAATTCCAATCGGGTTTATTTTGGCTATTTGCACCCCCATTTCTGTAAGAGCCACCACAAGCTGTTTGGACCAATTTTCTCGGGATTCGTGTCGGACCACTTGCTGACCTGCTGAGTGCCACCACATTGAGTTTGTGACGAACTAAATGGGTTGTATAAATTAATTTGATTCATTTTACTGAATTGTGTACTTAATTGTTAATTGCAATTTATTTCTGAATTTTTGATAAATTGCTTTCACCTTGCATGTTCGAGTAATTAAACTTGATATGCTTGGTAGTTAGAATTTTCCTTTATCAATATTCAAAGCATGTGCTAAAAATATTAAGCTTAAGCTTTGATTAAGTGTGCACTAAAAAGACACTTAATACTTGGTAAAAGGCAGCGTATTTGCTTGAAATACTTTGTTAAGGTTTAAAAGAACATGATATAATTTAAATTGGATTTTAACGATCACATATTCGGTGTAAGCAAGGGATTTTCATCCCTAAAGCTTCTCGTAAATTCAGTAATTTAGATTAAATAATTTTGCTAACTCATTGGTGAGTCCAAGCCCACCAAACCCATCTCATTTCATTTATCTTTTATTTTTCCTATTTTTAATTTATTTTTAGTTTAGTTTTAAAAATGTTGTAACCCCATTTTCCATTTAAATTAGTTTAAATTAAATTCTAAATTTCAATAACAACCAATTTCCTCGTGGGATCGACCTGTACTTGCCGTTGTCTACCAGTTAGGCACCGTGCACTTGCGGTTATTACAAGTGGGCTGAATTAACCTATTTATTTAGGTTAGTTAAATCCGCATCAGTTACCGGAGTAAGAGTGATTCCTTCCGGACGAGGTGCCAACACAATCTTTTTCCCTTTAATGCTAAGGGAATATGTATTTTTTCGCCCATCATAAATAACACTGCGATCATACTGCCAAGGTCTGCCTAACAATACATGACAAGCATCCATAGATACAACATCACACCAAGCATTATCAAAATATTTTCTGCCAATCGAAAAAGACATTAGGCATCGCCTATCTACTGTTACCTCACTGTCTTTATTCAGCCATGATAATTTGTACGGCTTGGGATGGCGACATGCCTTCAACTGCAATTTCTGAACATCCTCTTCAGACACGACGTTCTCACAACTGCCATTGTCAATTATCATCTTGCAGACTTTATCTGCAACTGTGCATGCCGTGTGAAAAATATTGGTTCTTAACCAATCGTCCCCTGAATCATCCTTGGGAGTCAGTAGACTCTTACAAACAACTAGAGTCTCATGACAATTTCCATACAGCACATCTCCATCTTCATCATCGTCATACACAAGCTCTCGAAGTTCCTCAAATTCGTCTACCACGTCTTCGTCAATCAAGATATTGTTGCCCTTCTGAATAGCAAGCTTCCTGCACTCAGTCGCTCTATCTCCCTGTTCACCACATCTAAAACATCTAATAGTATAATTACTTTGCGGTGGTGGTTGGGTAGGACAGGATTCTTGAGGGCGAACTTGTCGACTGCTTTAATTACTTGTGATCATAGGCCTCCTGTTTTGTTGTTTTTCCACAACAAGTGCACGCTGGTAGGCTTCAGAAACGGTCCACAGTGAGTGAAGGCTGAGGACATCCTGCAGGGGTTGTCGTAATCCCTCTAAATATCGTGTCACCATCTGCTCTTCCGTCTCAGATAAGTCATTACGGGTTACTAATTGATAGAACTCATCCGTGTAATCATCAACTGATTTCGTGCCTTGCCTCAATGAATGAATTCATTGAAACAAAGTTTGAGTGTAGCTGAAAGAAAGGAAGTGACCCTTCATCTTTTTCTTCATCTTTTCCCAATCAGTGATTTTGGCCTGGCCCTGCCTGTCGCGTGATCGTTTCGACTGCTCCCACCACGCAGATGCTCTGCCTTTGAGTTTGATGGCAACCAATTTCACTTTAACATGCTCTGGAATTTCCTTATACTCAAAACTACGTTCTACTTCATTCAACCAATCCACGAATCCTTCGCCCTTTAACGTCCCAGAAAATTCGAGTAAATCTACTATAAAACAGAGATTTCCATGACAATCCTCCCGACCTCGGCGCTCCTAGAATCGAGCACGATTTTGATGCGAGTTTTCGAAAATGGAATCAGAATCGTGATCTTCCATCTCACGAATACCGAATTCCTGCGCCGTTAGACGCTGGGTTAGCTCTGCAACTTGCCTTTGTAAATCCTCAATCATCACTTCCTGAACGCTACGATCACGGTGAGGGGCTTCCTCGTTCAGAACCTGCCCGCGACGACCACGACCACCAGCCATTGAAATTGATAAATCTCACTCCAAGAAGATGTTGAAGCTCTGAAACCAACTGACGTCGGGCAGAATAACGATTATTCTACAGGCTAATGGCAACAAATAATTGATAGGGAAGAACACAAGATGATAACCCAAAACACTGAGAAATAGCTCTAATGTTTAATCAAATTACTCAAATCAAATGTATCTCTAAAATCAGCCCACAAGCCGGGCTTTATAGCGAAAACTCATCAATATTGGAATTTTACCAAAAATGGAAACACATCAATAATCATGCTAAAACAAAATACGTAATAAAAGAAGTAAACTGCCAGAAATCTGGACCAAATTGGGTTCAGAATCACTTCCTAAACAATAATTAAAATATTACAATAAAGGGAAATAAACTACTAAATTTGTGAATTCACAAGGGAAAACGGTGGAATTTGGCCTCAAAAAGATGTGCAACAAGCATAGCTGGTTGACTACGACGTGCGCGTTGAAAAAATCTTTCCGAATTGGGGTTGTTTGCGCGATTCTAACACTCGTAGCCAAAGTTATGGCCAAAATACTAAAACGCGCCCAAAACTGCCAAATTAGAAATAGAATCATGATTTCCTGTCATCCTTGCGCTGATCTGCTAATTCAAGATATCTTATTGCTAATAACATGCTATCTGACAGCTCAGCATCGTCTGACTCGGATTCTCCTGCATCAATTTAGTTTTGACTTGAAATCGTTTGGTGAATTGTAACAGCTCAAAAGTGTTAATGTTTTGAGAGTTGTTACAAATATGTCAATTTGGTGTAGTGTTTATTGTTTAGAAGTCGCTATAACATCCTATTACAATAGTGACCATCTCGAACTAGTCAGTAAACCTTAATTGTAGTCAATTTGATTGACTTGATATTTCAGAGTTCGTTAGGTTATAGACAATTTTTTGTTCCATTTTACTACAGAAATATTAGATACAATGAGACAAGGATAAGAGCTAATAAGTTTGTTTAGATGCTCTTCAATAAGGGGAAAATAGCGATTGAACTGCATCAAGGTGGATCTAAAAAGATTTTGGACATATGTACTGTGAGGAATGTAGTGGTGGGAAATTCAATAAGGGAAAGAGGAGAAGGGGATGAGAGAGAGTTGAGCTTCGCAATTTTGAGATTAAAAAAGTTTGAATGTTTTTTTGTCTGTCAAAGACTTAAAATGGGGCTTGATTGACTGGATTTCAAAAACTAATGAGGATCAATGAGAAACACATTAAAACTAATGGGTGCAAAAGGTAAATAATGAAGAAATACTTATGTGAAGCTAGAGTCCACCAAAAAGAAAATTGTTAATTTCCTATTTATTTTCTTGTTCATCACGAGGTACAACAATTGGGGCAGGTGGAACAATTTTGTGATTAGGGGAACACTCCCAAACCCTTTCCTTGGTAAAGGACATAATAAAATGTTTGGGAAGCCAATTCTCCCCTTTATCATTTCTGTCTCTCCGGAGCTCTCTTTCCTTTTGCTCAATGGAATTCTTTGCATCTCTTGCTTCCTCCCATTCTTTTTTCACTATGCCTTGGCTTACTCCACTCCATACCACTGCTGATTCTGTTGATCTCAATCCCTGCCAGTTCGAAAATTGCAGTTTAGAAAAACTTGCTTATGCGAATAGCACGAAGATGCAATGAGTTCAGTATACGGAGACAAATCTTGCATGCGCGTGCATGTCTGGTGCAAAATGCATTTACATGATGTCGTTTATAGTATGGTTGGAAAGCTATTAATGAGTTGCCAAATAGATGGTCAATAAAATCCATTATGGCACGTGTAAGGTGCATCTGGATCACGTCTTGTTCAAAAGACATATCGAGTCATGATGGTATAGATAAGCCTCTAAAGCCAGGGACGGAACCACTAGGGCGAAAGTAGGGGCACTTGCCCTCACTGACTTTTTTTTTAATTTTTTTTTAATGTTATGGTCGCCCATGCAATGCCGACTAGTCCGTCCCACCCCACCTTTTCCTCTATTTGTTCTCCCTCCTCGCTCAGCCTGTTTCCCCTCTTCTGCTCCCTCACTCTGATTACTGCGACACCAGCAACCGCCACGCCTCCTACTATTTTCCTCTCCCTTCATTTTTGCTTGATTTAGTTCTTTTTCCCACCATCACCATGAACAACTCCAACCTTTCTTTCCTGCTTTGAGAAAGAAGAATGTTTTGAAAAATGTATTTTTTTCGAGGTCTAGTTTTGTCTTTTATTCATAGAATTTTTCTGGAGATACATGAAAATTTTGATCCATTAATTTTTTCTCAAGATACATGTTTGTATCTCGAGGTTCTTTTGTGGGTTATTGTTTGAAAGGCAAAGAGTCTTTTGAAAATCAATGCACGTTGATTACTAGTTCTGGGAGAGATTGCAATAGTGATTAATGATGGGGGTAACCTCTAATATCTATTTATGATAGGTGAAAAATCGCAAATAATCCATTTTTTTTGTCCACATCTAATTTTACATTTGAAATTATTTTTTACTACTTAACTTTGAGTAGGTCTAGGGAACCATGTCTGGTGGCCATTTTTTGGTCAGTTTTGATTTTATTTTTTTAATTTTTTTTACACTTTTTATCATTCTCTTTAAAATACAACCACAAACACGATTCATAAAATGAGTAAAAATATTTAAAAAAAAAACCCAAAATGACCCAAAAGTGGCTACCAAATATGGCTCCCTAGAATTGTTGCTTAACTTTATATACTAATTTAATTTTCTTCCATATATTTATCTTTTGTGCTTCTACAAAGTAGCTTGTTGGACTCACTGTCTTCCCTATAGGTTAGACTGAGTTTTATTTCGCAATTGGTGTTTTGAATAGTTATTTATGTATTGTTCGAATTAAATTTTTTTGTTAAGGTAATTAATTATTATATTATCATTAATTAACTATATTCATCACTTCGCCCCTCTTCAACAAAACTCCTGGCTTCGTCACTGTCTAGAGCACCGGGTAATCTAGTATACGGGGGTAAAACTAGTGAGGGTGTAGAGGTCGTTTCTAGACCATGTTTAACCCTAAAGTATAATTGAAAATGACATTCATTAATGAGTAGTCTTGCCTAATGAACGGTCACGATAAATTCCAAATACCCTCTATCAGACTCACCTGTCATACATTTTGACATAAACATTTCAAAAATGTGTGTAGAGAGTTATTTGAAAGGAGAAAAATATTACGTTTACATCCTTCAAAACAGGGGTCTTCAATTTTGATATAGTTTTCTTCGCATCATATATGACATTAATTTTACCTTTTGTGACATCTTTGGCAGTGAAAATTCTGCAATAACAACGATAATTAATTAACGTAAGAAAATTATGAATCAATTGAGAGAAAACCCATTCAGTGAATTAACGTAAGAAAACTCTTCACAACGAATTTTAACGTTCCCCACCCATTCAGTGCCCGGTGGTAATTATCTGATCAAAAGTTTAGGCGAATCCATTACGTAAGTTTCTCCATGATTCAAGAGCTTCAACACCCTCTTCCCATGCACCACGGCTTCAATCGATCTACCTGCAATTATAATTAAGAAAACTTAGTGTTTGAAAATTTGTTATCATGTGATATGGTGACCGATGTTTTTCTAATAAAAATCTTGATTTATCATAATATTTTGTCAAAATAAAATGAAGAAATACCATAAAATTTAGGGTCTAGATTGTCATTAGCACGAGAATTGAAATTAGGGTCTGGAAAAGTATGAAGACTGATCAAACTTATGTTTAGTGGCAATACAATCACACCTGTTTTAGCAATTTCATCCTTCTCTTTCCTCGTCAACGCATAAGAGAGATTGAAGTACCGAATCCATGTTTGGTCTCTTGATTCTGTCATCCTCAACACAAGAAACGCCGACTACTACCATCATTGATGTCTGCTCCCGGTTAAACTTCCCATTCAATCGCGGATCCATTATATCTTCTACCCATGAATTTTCACCACACTCTATTTTACTTTTTGTTTCTCTGATAAACCTTATGAGTTCAGTCTCATCCCCATTCCCCACCACCAAACTTGAAAGTCGAATACCTCAGGGAATCTCTACAAGTACAATGCCTAAGCTGTAAACTTCTACCTTTGCAGTGATGGGACGATTCAGGGTCCATTCTGGAGCCATGTATCCCTTTGTTCCTCTTATACGAGAGAACTCAAAACTATTCCTCCCGCCTCTCTGACACAGCTTTGCTAGACCAAAGTCGGCAATCTTTGCTTCAAACTCCAAGTCCAATAGTATATTTTCAGGCTTCACGTCACAGTGGATCATCCATTCCAAACACTCATGGTGAAGATAGGCAAGCCCCTTAGCAGCTCCTTGTGCAATCTTGAACCTCTCTTTCCATTCTAGAAAACCTCTGTTGCTGTTGCTGTTGACATTGGGGAATAGGTAAGAGTCCAGTGACCCATTTTCCATGTATTCATATGCCAAGAGCTTGTGATTCTTCTCAGAACAGAACCCCCACATTCTCGCTAGGTTCATGTGGTTGATTCTGCCCAGTGTGCTCACCTCTGCCCAAAATTCTTCTTCTTCTTGAATTACATCACTTAGTTTCTTGACCGCCACCATTCGTTTGTCTCCTAGAATTCCTTTGTAAACTGCCCCAGACCCTCCCCTCCCGATCTCTTCCTTGAAATTTTTTGTTGCCTTCTTCAGTTCTGCATACGTGAACTTCCTGAACTGATTGGGTATTGCACGGTATCCATTCTCGACGGACTCGGGCGCACCACCTTTTTTCCTAAAGAGAAACCACCAACCCAAAGTGAGAAAGAAGATCTCAATCATTCCCACTCCGAACACAAACCAATATATATAAGCCCATTTCGTTCTTTGAGCAGCAGCATACATGTTAGAAGAGCCCTTTTGAGCTTCAGTTTCAACTAGTTTTTGGGGTAGCTTTAAGTACATGCTTCCGGGGAATGCTGGTGATTTATACCCATTAAAAAGGGCACTTTTTGGGAAACATTCTCCCTCTCCCGTTATCTTGTAAGCAAACCCTTCACAAGAGCAATTGCCCATACAAATCTTCCTGCACTCCTCAAACGACACTCCTTTTAAATAATCAAGATCGAATCCATAGAAATCTGTCTGTGGAAGTGCTACAAATTTCTCCGGTTGGTTGCACCTCTGCTTGAATTTTGGCTTACAACCTTTATTCCAATCAATTGGATCACTCATCTCGTAACCAGGTGGGCATGAGCATTTTGCACTTGGTGAATAGACGCAGATTCCATTTCTTCCACACAACCCATGTACATCGCACTGCTTTGTGATAAGTTTAAGGCCAAATTGTGTTATTTAATTCATTCATCAGCAATATAAATACTGTAGTCAAAATACAATAGGAAACCACCATACATTAGGAAACCTCCCAAACCAAGGAAACAAATCACTAGCCATCGGAAAGTTTTCTAACCCCATAAAACTTGCAACACAATATGCTAAAATATATTTTCCTAACAATAGAATGTATTTCATAATGCTGGAAGATATTTTCCTAACAATAGGAAATACATCCTAATACTGGAAGATATTTTCCTAACAATAGGATGTATTTCCTAATACCCCCCTCAAGTTGGAGCATGAGGGTTAAGAATGCCCAACTTGCCAAGGAGATAATCGAACTGCGATTTGCCCAAAGCCTTTGTGAAAATGTCTACCAACTTATCAGTCGTCGGCACATAAGAAGGAGCAATAAGACCATCCTGAATGGCATCACGAACGAAGTGACAATCAACTTCAATATGCTTCGTACGTTCATGGAAGACGAGGTTTTGCGCAATGTATATGGCAGACTGACTATCACAAAAGAGGGGAACGACCTTGGGATGAAGTACCCCTAAACTCAATAATAAACCTTTCAACCATTTCAACTCACATGTTATGGCGGCCATAGAGCGATATTTCGCCTCTGCCGAAGAACGAGAAACCGTATGTTGCTTCTTAGTTTTCCAAGCAATCGGAGAATGGCCCAAAAACACCAACCACCCCTGTCAGGGACCTCCGAGTAATAGGGCAAGCGACCCAATCAGAATCACACCAACCTTGCAAAGTCAAGTCACTATTCGAGCGCAGGAGAATACCATAACCCGGAGTACCTTTCAAATAGCAGACAACGCGCAATGCAACATCCCAATGCTCCTGTCGCGGTTGCTGCATAAACTGAGATAGCACATGAACCGAGTACGTCAAATCAGAACGTGTGACCGCCAAATAGACCAAACGCCCCACCAGACGCCTATAAGACTCAGGATCCGAGAGAAGAGAACCCGTGGCACACGCCAGTTGATGGTTTTGTTCGATCGGAGACATAGCAGGCTTCGAACCCAAAAGACCCACCTCCGAAATAATATCAAGTGCATATTTACGTTGACAAAGAAACAACCCTGCAGAGCTGCGGGCAACCTCAATACCAAGGAAGTATTTAAGGACCCCGAGGTCCTTCATATGAAAACAGGAGCCAATGTAGCTTTTAAACAGAGCCAAAGAAGCAGAATCATTCCCAGAGAGTATTAAATCATCAACATACACGAGCACATTAATTTGAACCGGCCCCTTCTTATAAGTAAAAAGGGAATAATCATAATAGGACTGTAAAAAACCATACCCTTTTAAAGCTGGCACGAGCTTAGCAGACCAACATCTAGGAGCCTGTTTCAATCCATATAGAGATTTACGCAACCGACACACCAAATCAGGTTCATCAGAGGTAAAGCCAGGAGGGAGTTTCATATAGACCTCCTCATCTAGATCCCCGTGCAGGAAAGCATTGTGTACATCCATCTGATGCAACTCCCAATTTTTAGAAGCCGCAATTGCAAGGAATGCGCGAACAATCGTCATTTTTGCCACTGGAGCGAATGTCTCGTCATAATCTATCCCTTCAGTCTGATGATTACCGAAAACAACCAAACGAGCCTTCAATCTCTCAATACTAGCATCAGATTTGTACTTTATCTTATACAACCATTGACTACCAAGAGCCTTCTTCCCTGAAGGCAACTTTTCCATAGTCCACGTCCCATTGTCTTTCAAGGTCCGCATCTCCGCTTGCATAGCGGCGCGCCACCCTGCATTTTTTACAGCCTCCTTAAAAGACTGTGGCTCTCTTCCAGCTATAATAGCTGCAATAAAATTTTGGTGTTTCACAGAAAAGCTGTCACAACTAACATAATGTGTTATATGATAAGGTGTACCTGAGGGAGATGAAGATGTAGAAGCAGGTGAAGCAGAGGATGGACTATTTTTCTTCACCGTAGTATGTGTAATAAAGTCACGTAGCTTAACTGAAGAATATTTTTCCCGAAAGCCACGACCTAAATGCTCACTTGGTGGAGCATCTCCCGACAATGCCCCCCCTGAATCATCCGTATGAGAAGGCGTAGGCAACACCTGTGGCTGCGGTGCAGGGAGCACAGGCTGCAATGGCGTGGCGGTGGGCTGTGGTATGGCTCGCGGCTGCTGGGCTGGAGCAGGCCTGGGTGTGGACGGTGTGGCGGCCTGTGGCGGCGGCTGCAGCTGTGTGGTGGACTGCGGCTGTGGGTCTGGAACACCCCTAGGCATGGGAGGGCATACTGGCTGCACCTCCTCATCATTTTCTAAAAAATCTGAAAGATCCACAGCCACCTCGTCATGCAGATCACCATGAATGTCATTGCGAGCAGCAAAATTAGTAGCCTCAACATCAATATATGGGAACACATTCTCATAAAACGTGACATCCCTGGACACAAAAAAATCTTGCTTGTCCAAATCAAACAAATACCAACCCTTCTTGCCAAACGGATATCCCACAAATACACATTTACGACTCCTACTGGCAAACTTATCACCCTTTGCCTTCTGATTATGGGCGAAGCATAGAGAACCAAAAACACGCAATTCACCAAAGGAAGGCGAATCACCAAACAAGACTTCATATGGAGTTTTATTGCCAAGAATACTAGAAGGTGTCTGATTGATTATATGAGCAGCGGCAAGGGCACATTCCCCCAAAAAATAAAGTGGTAAACCACCCTGAAATCGTAGTGCCCGAGCAACATTCAAAATGTGTTTATGTTTCCTTTCTACCCGACCATTTTGTTGAGGAGTCCCCACACAAGAAGTTTGAAACAGAATTCCATTGACCAAAAAATAATCCTTAAGGCAATTAAATTCAGTACCATTATCACTACGAACAATCTTCAATTTCTGAGAAAACTGTCTATCAATCATAGCTATAAAGGACATAAACAATTTAAAAACCTCCGTTTTATCAACTAACAGATAAATCCACATAGCGCGGGAGAAGTCATCCACTAATGTCAAAAAATAGCGAGCCCCACAAGACGAGTGTGTATCATATGGCCCCCATAAATCACAATGTACGGTGACAAACTTCACATGCTTTATTCAAGTTACCACTAGAATTGCTGAAAAAATGAAGCAACTTCACCACTTTCTCGGAAGGATGACCCAATCTGCGATGCCAAAGCTCCAAAGAAGTTGAAGGAGTAACTGAAACTGCTTGTACCTTTGTCTCCTCCCGTAAGTAGTATAGTCCATCCCTTCTGTCACCCGTTTCAATCACCTCCCTCGTGTGTCGGTCCTGGATAGCACACAGGTCTGAATTAGTTATGAATTCACAGTTTATATCATCACTCAATTGTGAAGCCGAAATTAAATTACAATTTAATTTTGGAACATAAAGAACATGGTTAAGGATAATTTTGTCAGTAAGTTTGACAAGTCCTTCCTTCAAGGCAACAACACTCTGACCATCCGGGAGGCCAACAGAACAGGGAGTCACATTTCTTAAATCCGACAAATATGACAAATCTCCCGTAACATGATTGGAGCACGCGGTGTCAATAATCCACTTACCGTTCAATCGATGTGGGGAAGGGTGAAGAGTGCCGAAAGCGGCCATGAGAGCCTACCATTGTTCGGCAGAAAAACCTGGTAGAGGTGCAGCCGACGAAGATCCTGGCGGTACGATCAGTGCCTGGTCAGACGTGGCCTTGACGTGTCCGCGGCCACGTGCAGCAGCAAGTGGTGCAGCCCCCTTCGTCGCACTTTTAGCCCCATACTTCTCAATGAACCAATCTGGAGTGTCGTGCAGCTCAAAGCAGGTGGTGTTGTTATGACCCGTCTTGTGGCAGTGTGAGCAGACCAGGGCAGCCTTCTCGGCTCGAGTAAGGCGTGGTTTGGAACGATTGTCCATACGTACCGCAAAGCCCACAACTTCAAATGCCTCGTCTTTAATGTGTGTTATCCCCCTAACTCTTTCCTCTTGAGCTATTGTTTGGAAAGCTCTATTTAGTAAGGGCAGGGGGTCTTGAGACAAGAGAGTAGAGCGCAGGGAGGCATAATATTCGGAAACCAAACCAAGCAGGAATTGATGCAATCGATCTCTCTCACGCCTTTCCGCATGTTGTTTACCTACACCACAAGTACACCTGCCACACTTGCAAGAGATTAAGGGTTTGTGTTTATCTAGTTCATCCCACAACATAGTCAGTTTGCTGAAATAAACCGCAATGGGCATAGTTTTGGTCTGCTCACAGCGATTTATGTCAGATTTTAGTTGTTGTATTCTTGGACCATTGACAAGACAAAATCTTTCATGCAAATCATCCCACAATCGTTTTGCGTCATCATAGTTTGATAACATAGATTTTACCTCCGAGTCGATCGTGTTCATGAGCCAAGAAACGAGCATGCAGTGAATTGTAAATCAATCATCCTTCGTGCGAGGGGGAACCAGGTCTTTAATGGAGCCATCAAGAAAACCAAATTTTCTGCGAGAAGTAAGAGCAACACGAATTGCGTGAGACCAATCATCAAAGTTGTCGAGTTTGAGGTGAATCGGAGTGATAAAATCTCCAGGCCTATCTTGCGGCCCTAAAAAGAATGGTGAATTAGCCTCAATCTTTGGAGGCTGTGATGGAGGAGTTTCTCCACCAGCTATAGCAAACAATCAAGATAGAAGAAAGTTTTAGGTAGGCTCTGATACCATGATAAGTTTAAGGCCAAATTGTGTTCTTTCATTCATTCATCAGCAATATAAATATTGTAGTCAAAATACAATTGGAAACCACCATACATTAGGAAACCTCCAAAACCAAGGAAACAAATCACTAGCCATCGGAAAGTTTCCTAACCCCATAAAACTTGCAACACAATATGCTAAAATATATTTTCCTAACAATAGAATGTATTTCCTAATACTGAAAGATATTTTCCTAACAATAGGAAATACATCCTAATACTGGAAGATATTTTCCTAACAATAGGATGTATTTCCTAATACTTTGGGAGTGTTTGCCATGAAACTTGCCAATTTCCCGACTTGCTCAAGCTATAGAGTCGAAGGTTACCATCATAATCCAAACTTAATCTCCTCTTAATTCCATAGCCCATATCAGATGCATTGAATTTCAATTTATCACTGGACATAAACCTCCCCATATCATCGAATACCCCAATTCTAGTGCTATTATAATTTGTTCTACCATTTGCAAATACAGTATAGTCAGGATTAGGCCAATAAAGGCTACAAATCTCTCGGGACCATCATGCAATAATTTTAGTACGTTATCTTCATTGAAGAAGAAACTAAAATAGCCGGTAGAGTATGTTTGATTTTCCTTTCTGGAGATGAGTTTCTTGCTCTTGGTGATGAGTTGTGAAGGAAGAAGAGTATCAGTAGGAGAGTCAAAGCTTTGCCAAAGAATTTTACCTTGAGAGTCCTCCAACACAAGGTTTCCAGTGTTCAGAAGCTCCGCTTTCTCAACCTTGGCGTCACTAGTATTGGTAGCCCAAACTCTTGATCCATCAACGTCCAATAAGACCATATCACCATCGCGTTGTAGTGAAAGTTTCGAGCCTCGCCCGTTCACTGGGCGGTCTCTGTTCTCCATCCAAACAACAGCTAAGTTGGTGAACCAAATAGAGAAATAATAAGCATTGGTTCCAACTCGGTAAAACCCATTGGTGAAAGTGTTGTCTGGGGAGGTTAGGAACTCTTCTGAACCATATTCAACTGATACAGAAGAGCCTCTCTTGAGCTTTGAAGATGCAAAGGAAGAATGGAAACAGAATTGTTACGTTCCCGATCCATTCAGTGCCCGGTGGTAATAATATGATCAAAAGTTTAGGCGAATCCATTACGTAAGTTTCTCCATGATTCAAGAGCTTCAACTCCCTCTTCCCATGCACCACGGCTTCAATCGATCTACCTGCAATTATAATTAAGAAAACTTAGTGTTTGAAAATTTGTTATCATGTGAAATGCAATTATAATTCGAATCTCCACATCATGACATTGCAAGACACACTCAATCAAAATGTCTTAATTCATATTGTAATGGGGCCAAAGGTCAAAAGAAGAGAAAGAACAGATAGAGAATTTTCAAAGGGCTTAAAGAAATGGTGAAAACATGCAATAAGATTGGAGATATTAGCAACGAATCATATGGTTCAAGACATAAGTAGGAAAATGAAGAGGTGGCCCACTGATAATGAAGAGTTTTAGCCATTATTTTGTATCTACTGAATGAAAAGAACTAGACTATCTCTATGATAATGAAATATTGAATGAATATAGACAAGCACTTGTATCCCTTTTGAAACTTTTTGTACCAATATTTTTTTTGGCAACTTTCTTCTTGAACTGTCTACCATAAGGGTCTTCCCCACACTTGTTTCTCAACATACCTTGAACCACAATAAATTCTTTGCAAATCAAATTATGTTCCACTCTTCTGATTAGGTTAGGGATACAAAATGAGGGTAATGAAACAAAAGGCTTAATAACAGGCTCAACGGGGTTAACCTAAAGGAAATATATCATGGATCAGGGTTATTTGGCAATGGTGGAAACTAGGTGCCTTTATCGTGTCAAGCATGTTATGCAATTCAATATGATGCTTTGAACGAAATTAATACAAGTTCTAGTGTTTAATCCTTAATTATGAAAGAAACCAAGTAGAAACCAAAACAACAAAATTGAGATCATTCAACGAATTATTATTGACAAAAGAAATGAAAGATGACCTAACTAAAAACTCTCGAAATCAAAGGAACAATAGGCTCAAAACTCACATATGGGTTAAAATGAGTTAAATCCAATTAAGCATGCTATGAGTGCCAATTACTAAGTTGATTACATGTGAATTTGCATATGATAATCACGAATAAGCATTAACCAAATAATACTATTAGATCTTAAATCATGCTTATAAATCACCTTAAAGTCATGCAATTAAAAACCAAATCTTATCATTGTGTTGGAAAGTATCCTAAGACTTAAACCAATTATAAAAAAAAATTTATGACACTAATATCAACAAAGAAAATAAAAATCAAATTTTTTAAATTTATTTATTGGACTGACACTTTTTAATTATTTATTTAAAAAAAAAAAAAACTATGTTGTTCCCCCCACACTTAAACCTTACATTGTCTTCAAGGTTAATAGATTATAGAACATACAATGAAAGATTAAAAGCGGAAAAACAAACTACTAACAAAAAAAAACAAAAATAACGAAAAGAAAATAAAGGGATAAAGAAAGCAAATTTGATCGTGTTGCCTCCCAATAAGCGTTTTTTTAAACGTCATACAGCCTGATGGTATCTCCAATAATCCTCATGGAGTGATACATCCTCCACGTCATGCTCCACAAATGACTCATAATAGGGCTCAAGTCGATGATGTTTCACCTTAAACTCTATTCCAGTTGTGACATTTTTCACCTGTATAACACCATGAGGAAACACATTAGTAACAATGAAAGGACCAACCCATTCAGAACGTAACTTACCAGTTCTAAGACATGATTAGAAAAACAAGACTTTCTTTCCAACGACAACAGTATTTTCATGGATCATCTGATCATGAAAAACTATGGTGTTCTCCTTATAATTGCTTTTATTATCATAGGCCTCATCCTGAATCTTTTCGAGCTCATTCAACTGTAATTTCTTCTGCTTCTTTGTGTCATAGATAACTCTATTGCTCTCATATCCAATGGTCGTAGTGATAGTGGTCTCAAGTTCATCTTCGTTTCTGAAGTCTGACAATTTCTGGGCCAAATTGTCATTCACATTAATAGAAAAACAAGAATGATTTTTAGTAGGATATCTCGTGGCTTCAAAGATGTTGAAGTCGATCACATCACCATCAAATTCCATGGTTAGTTTCCCCACATGTACATCAATATTTGTCTTTGCAGTTTTCATAAAGGGGACCCCTAAAAGAATAAGCAAAGGTGCTAAAAATTTTTGAATCTTTCATCTCAAGCATATAGAAATCTGCTGGGAATATATCAAATGGCCAACCTACACCAACACATCTTCCAACAAACCTCGAGGATATGCATTAGAACGGTCAGCCAATTGAATAATAACATCATCATTTCTTAGCTTCCTGAGATTCATAGAGCGATAAATAGAATACGGCATAACATTAATTGAAACACCTAAGTCTAACATTTCATTTTCAATTTTAGTAATATTACCGATAATACAAAGGATAGTGAAACTACCCGGATCCTTACACTTCGGCGGTAATTTTCTTTGAAAAACTGCGAAAACATTTTCACTCACCTTAACTACTTTTCCGTCTCGAAGTTGTCTTTTTGTTGTGTAAAGCTCCTTAAAAAATTTTGCATACTTAGGCACTTGCTTAATAGCATCAAGAAACGGAATATTGACTTGGACTTTTCGGAAAGTTTCCAAGATTTAATTATCCTGTTTATCTTTCCTAGATTTGGCAAACCTACTTGGAAAATGCATAAAAGGTGGAGAAAGATTGGCAGAAACTGAATTTGGAACACTCACCTTCTTACCCTAGAGCTCTGGTGTCTCAACGATAGTTGGATCATCCTTCTGTAACTCAGCTTCCATACTTCGACTCTGTTCAGGGACTATTGGCTCATTCTCAATTTGCCTACCACTCCTTAATGTAATTGTTTTTGCGGTTTCAAACCCGCCTTTCAGATTTTGAATGGTAAAAATAAAAAGTTTTCCTTGCTCGCGAATTTGTCCAATAAACTCATCTATCTGTCCCATTTGTAGCTTCAAATCTGTTATATCTTTTGATTGGTTCTGCTTAGAAATAGTTAACGATTTCAAAATCTCATCATAATTAAGGGGCATACTTGAATTGTGCTGAGGTGGTTCTGGGGGCCTTTGGACGAAACTAGGGGGTGGTCAATTCAATATTTGTTGTTGAGGTTGTTCTGAATTTCTCCATCCAAAGCTGGGGTGATTTCTCCAACCTTCATTGTAAGTGTTCGAATAAGGATTATTCCTATAATGATTTTTCCTCTGAAAACCTACTGCATTGACATTCTCCCAACCGTCATTCTCAATCAATTGAGGACATTGATCAGATGGATGTCCTGGCTTAGTACACATGCCACAAACTTGTGCAACTCCTAGCACATTCGGCTTCCATAGATCCCTAGTCACAAGTGAAGTAAGATTACCCATTTGAGCTTCCAAACTAGAATTAGTACTTACCTTATTGACTTGGCGTGAATGCTCTCCAATTCCTTCATACTGTTGGGCGTTTAAGGTTCGGTTTGCAATCAAAGTTTTTGTTGTTGCTGAAGTTTTATCAACCAAAGCTCCTCCTGCCATTGCATCTAACATCTGTCGCTCAAAAGGAAACAATCCCTCATAGAAGTATTGAATCAGAAGCTCCTCCTTCATCTGATGTTGCAGACATGATGCTATGAGAGTTTTGAAGCGCTCATAGTAAGCTAGATATGATTCTCCTGGACCTTGTTGTATACCACTGCTTTCTTCCTCAACAAGATAATTTTGGAAGTTGGGAAGAATTTATCTAGAAACACCTTCTTCATGCTATCCCAAGAATATATTGTTCAGAAAGGTAGTTCATAGAGCCAATCCTTAGCCCTATCAGTCAGAGAAAATGGAATGCTCTCAGTTTCAAGATGTTCTCATTTACAATTATTGGCGTCATACTGGAGCATACAACTTCAAATTCCTTTAAATGTTTATTTGGATCCTCCACAGAAAGACCATGATATTTTGGAATATGGTGAAGTAGGCTGGATTTCAGCTCGAATGACTCTGTCTTGCTCTGCACGGTTGTTGGATACTGAATGCACAGGGGTGCGGCATTGTCCAAGGTGGATGCCGAAATTTCTTTAATAGATCTATTGTTTCCCATGTCGAACTCTTCAGATTCAGAGCTAGACGTTTGTGACTATTTTGTTTCTCTCATTCGTCTTTTAAATGTTTTCTCAGGCTCTGAATCGTATTCTAACAAGTTTTTGTTGGATCTCCTATTGCGCATGAACTGGTACCTGAGATAAAGACAGAAAGAAGAAAAATCAATAAAAAGATAAATAAATAAATAAAAACTAATGATGTAGTTAGCAATTTTACTAATCCCTGACAACGGCGCAAAAATTGATGCACTATTTTAGTAGCACACAACTTAATACTCTACTTTGTGATTGTAGTATAGAATAAGTAGGGTGGTCGTTCTGGATCGGGGATTAGAAGGTTTGCCAATTAACACTAAGAATGCTAAAAGACAACTAACAACCTAATTAAGTAAATAATGGGGATTGAATTTTCTAAGTTAAATTATGAAAATAATAGAACTAAGGATGACAAAGATGAGAAAATAGCTAAGGGTTTATCTCTACACACCAAACATATGCTCACAAATCAATCTTCAATAATCACTTGCTGATTTGTGAGTGATAATGCTCAAGATTAACCGTGATCAGCACTGCATTAATCTTATTATTTTCCCAAGTTTGTTGAATTAAGCTTAGGGTCATTTTCAAACTATTTTTATCATGCTATCTAATCAGGAATCACAAGTTAGATAAACAATCCAAGATCATTAAGTTTTGTGAAAAATATGAACACTGACTGGGCAATTACAAGTATGATCAACATCTCGTTCTTACCTAGGTTTTTACTTAACCTTACCAACGTTCCTTGGTATTTACTACTTATGAGTACAAGATTGTAAGGATTAGGTGAAACTCTTTTATACTCTAACCCCAGATCCTAGCATGCTTACTAAGTTGGCTGCATTAACAAACATACAAAGAAAAGTTTTTTATAAAGCAATTAAGCAAAACAAAATCACTAATAGCAAGGAAGATTAAATTCAACTAATTTATAAAACACATGTTCGAGGTTTCGAATCCACCCCTAACTAAGAGGAAGTTTAGCTAGATATATTAATCATGTTCAGATAGTAATCCATAATTAAATATCTAACTATAAATAAGAAAAAGGTAAGAAGAAACTTTGTGGCTGCGTGGTGGTGCTGAATGGAACTGGTGGTGCAAGAAAGAGCTGGGGTGCGGATAGTGTCAAGAAGAGAATGAATTATCTCTTCTTCCCGATTTGCTCTTTTACTCTTCTCCACTTCTTCTAGTCCTTGTGTGATCTGCTTTGGTGAGAAGAGGTTGTGAGGGAGAAGAACGACGGAGGTCGATGCTTGCGTGGCTGACGGGGATGGGTCTTGCGAGAAGGGGTCGACGGTGATACTATGCTGGACTAGGTTGTTCATGAACGGTCTGCCGAGATAGAGGATTGATGTTGGTGATGGAGGCAATGTTCGTTGGTGATTGTGGATGGAGGTGAATAGGATTAAGGTCGAGGGAAAAGGTTTCTTGACTGTTGCGATGAGGAGCGGGGAGTGGTTGGAGGCTTGCGGTTGCGACGAGGGATTTTTGCTGTGGATGGGTGATCTCTCCAAAGTCATGTATCGTTCTTTTATAATCATGTTTTTTAGGTTTCCTTCATTGTGTAGTTTCTTTTTATAGCAATTAGTATCATAATTAACAAGTAATAATAAAAAATATATATAGAAATATGTTACTCTAATTATGCTCCTATCAAGCCTATGAGCATCCTTTTGAGCTAGCCAAATGCAACGACATGAGAATGCTCATTTTATTTTATATTTCATTTTATTTGTTATGCATGAAGATGTTCCTGAGTTCATTATAGACGAAAGTAACTTGGCAGATTTCTGCAAATTATACAAGTTCTCATAACCAAATCACTTTCTACAGGGTATTTGTCTCTTGTCTTCCCTGTTTTTAATTCTTACCACTGATTTTACTCAACTTCTATCCAAGATTTGCTATAGTTGATCTTAGCTACTAATTCTAATTAGCACCGTAAACTTTTGCGTATGCATTTTCTAAAAAATAAACTTATGAAGAATCGATTACCTGTTGGATTAAAAGATGATATTGATTTTGTATCGAGCATTAATACCCCTCGGACTTGGATTCTTAAATTTGATACTTTAAACATACTCAAAACTCCTTCAAAATTAATACCTGTTGGGACAATTTATGTGATCAGCACCTATAATGTCATAGTAAGACATTTCTAAGTAGTTAGCTAAACTAATGTATAGGATGTTCTACTCAAGTCAATTTCAATATGCAAATATTAAGCATAATATTCATCCAAACATTAAGCATACTATCATTAGCAAATACTCATAAGCATATTCATGTAATTAAACATTCTTTGACAAACAAATAAAATCTATGAATTAAATTCATAATTCACATACCTGTTTGTCGTAACTTCTGTATAAGATTCAACGCTGTAGAGAAATCCAATAAATAGTTAATACCAGTATTTCTTGGGTTGAGTCGCGGACTAGGTCGCTCTCTTTAAGACGTTTCGCGGCTCTGCCCAAGATTGTGCTAGCAGTTTCATAGCCCCGCCGTCCCCAGGATAAAACAGCACAGAATCTTCTCTGTCTCGTTCAAATATGCACTATAAATGAACGGTATACTATTCACCCTCTCCTTATTTGCTCGGAATCATAAATCGGCAAAAACAGAATCGTAACACTTAAAAAACATGTTCTGATTTCGAGAACTGTTGCTGATTTAGAAAATGCAAAAACTGTTTTACAAATTCTGTTTTTGCAATTACTTCTTGATTTCGAAGAACCAAGATTCAAAACTCGAAGAACACTTTGAATTCAAAGAACCGAGATTCAAAAGCTGGAAGAAACAATCTGTTTTCGAAGAAGCATAAAATCTGCAAACTCTGTTTTAGAGTAGAAGAAACAAGAACTCTGTTTTAGAGTAGAGCAAGCTCACAAAACAAGCTCACAAAATCAGATTCGAAGAACTGCTACAAGACTTGAAGAACACTCTGTTTTCTTCATTCTCTCAAACACTCTGTTCTTCAGATTCGAAAAACTTGAAGAACACTGCTACAAAATCAGATTCGATCTTGCAATCACTCCTTAACTCTGTTTCGGTTTTGCAGGTTCAAAACTGGAAGAAGAAGAAGATGACAAGACAGAGTTCTCCCTCTCTGTTTTTCGTTTGGAAGACCAGAGCTCTGTTTTTTATTCTCTCTAAAAACTGTTTCAAAAACTAAAACCTGTTGGTTTTTATAGAATGAGAAAACGAGAATCATGGAGCAGATTTTGCGGAACCAATATGAAATCATGGAGCAGAAATCGCGGCGTGTTACATGCACACGGAGCCGAACGAATCTGTCCTCTTTGCAGAATTTTAAATTCGTTTAATAAAGAAATTTTCAGCAAAACTTAATTTGCTTTCTAAATGAATCCGACCCGACCCGCCCGACCGGACGGACGGCGGTGGGCGCGAGGGCCTATCTCTCCCTTCCTTATAAAAGAGTGGTACCCCCAAGGGGTCTAAATTCAAGTCCTAACTATCTTCTTATATACTCTTCCTCAAAGAGATATATAGTTGATATGGGACTATCCAATTGATTGTGATACAAAGATCAAACCAGGGGAGAGGTCTAGGGTTCAAATCCAGGAAAACACTTATTTGTTTTTCTTTTTAAAAAACCAAATTTCCAACAATACCACACTTTAAAACTTGGGTGGTTAGATAGAGAAATTTTGACTTATGAGGATAATTTTTGCACCACATTTACGACATTGATTGTAGTTATTTTACTTTGGTTTAAGTAGTCTTAAGCAAAATTAACATTTAGCTTTGAAGCTAATGCCACGTAACTTCATGTGTGGACTAATGACATTTCTTAGGTATAAGGTAGAAAGTAATCACTGGACATTGGTGGTTTGGAAAAAAATGAAATATTGTAGCAATTTCCAGCTCAATTTGCGAAGAAACTTCCATAAGAGAAAAGATTGATTGAGTGCTAAGTAGAGATTGATAATAGACATGAGTTAACAGTAGCTCAATTAAACTAAAAGGCTGTTGTCAATTTTCTTCTATTTTTTCTCAACTCGGCAGAGAGTTATGGGTGTACATGGAAAATTCTAAATGGTGAGGAAATGGGCGAGGAAACGGGTGAGGGGGTGAGTGTGATCGCTCATCCCCTTCGAGATGCGCACCTATGCTCTCGAGATGCATAGTCTTGCGAATCTTGAGTGGGATGAGTGGTAATACCCACCCCCTCGCCCATTTCCTTGCCCCTTTCCTCGATGACTAGAAGCTTTCGGGTGTACATACATGCCAACACTTTACTTCGGTACTATATCTTCAGAAAAAAAAAATGAATATTTAAAACAATTATAAACTTATTCTAGTTAAATTTGTGATCAACGTAACACATTTAAAACTTGTTTGCTAAAAATATTGAATTAAACTCTGATACTGAAAGCTGATACTAATACTTGTATTGATCAATGTGGAGAAATCACACTTACTTTAAAAGTAAGTTGTAGTTTAATTATTTAGCATGATAATAATGTCAAACAAAATACATAATCTCGATGGCTTGGCCAACCATGTCAAAAATATGTATTAGGGAGACGTTGTATGATATTTGCATTGGTGATTTCCGATTGGTGTGTACTATTTGGATTTGTTGTTCCAAGATCATGACTAATTTAGGTGAGCAACATTGAACAACATATATTTTTAAGGGTTATTTATCTTTTGGCACTTATTAGTTCTTACATATTCCTTATTGATTTCCATTAGTTTTCGAAATTCAATCAGACCCTCATTTTAAGTCTCGACTGTTAAATCAATGTCTTTAGCGGGTAGAAAACATCCAAAATTTTCTAAGCTCAAAATTGCCTTCATCTTCTTCGCCAACCCTCTCATCCCCTCTTCATCTTCCCCCTTACTGAATTTCAAATGAAAATGGGTCTGAAGTTCTCGTAGTATATGTCCAAAATCTTTTCAGATTCACCTTGATGCAGTTCAATTGCTATTTAAGTGGGTTGGTAAGGGTTGGGTGGGTGTGGGGGTCATTTTGGTGTTTCTGTTTAAGACCTATATTAATCACCATTATGAGTCAGATATCTGCCTCACATTATGTATGAATTGCGATTTTTTTGTAAGTTGAAATCAGTTTAAGACATGAGTAGGTGCAAACTGCTTTGGTGATTCGGTCCATCTTTCCAAGTTGTTTTTTAGAAGTCGCTATAACATCCTTTTACAATAGCGGCCATTTCAAACTAGTAAAAGGGTGTTTTTGCCAATGGCATGACAGCTCAACCGTTAGAGCTTGACAGATGGTACCACTAGTTTAAGAACAATAGCAAATTAAAGCTATCATAGCATTTGTTGCATTCAATAACTCAATCAAGTACATTGAAAAAAACTAATTATGAATTAAACCTATATGCTAATGCTTATATTGAATGTGGAAAATTTTAGGTACAGTGTGATGACACCAAACCATCTCCAAATTTTCGTTCTCATCTGTTGCATGCAGAGCAGTTATTGGGGGATGATGCGAAACCTTTTTTTTTTTTTTTTTTTTTGAAAAGCAAGCGTGGGAGTTTATATGGACTCCCCGGACCACTGAAAAGGAAAAAAAAATAGAAAAGTTACATTCGTGCGTATTGCCTACCACTAGCGTCATCAAATACAATCTTCTTAATATCTTCCGCAAAGGAGCTAGAAATTATCTCAACAAACTCATGAGTCGGTAATAGTTTTGCTAATTTATCCGCTGCTTGGTTTGTTTCCCGTACTTCATGCATAAGCCTGTACCCGTCAAACTGTGTGAGGGCTGCCTTGATCCTTCTAATAATATGCACTGCTTGCCATGGGGGGACTTTGTCAGTGGTAAGGAACTTCAGTGCATTGTTGGAGTCCATGCTAAGCTCCAGTCTCCGTAATGCGTGTCACTGGGCGAGTAGGATTCCCAATTCAATCCCCTGGAGCTCGTGAAGTAGGACCGTTTGCGCTCGTTGGGTCCCTGCCCTAGCTGTCACCACTACTCCATCATGATCCCTAATGAGGGTTGCGTATCCCCCTTTAGTGCCTGTGAGTGATCCATCAGAGTTCACCTTAAACCAGCCTAGTTCTGGACGCTTCCAAGCGTGTAGAGTGAATTGTCGGGAGTGATATTGAACCTCAATTCTCCAATTGTCAAAGAGCTGCCTATTATCCGCATTATCTGTAACTCGGAGGTCTAGGACTGAGGCACGTAATCTGACATCCGCTATGATCTTAGCCTCCACTTCAATGGCTGCCCGAAACTTGGACTGAAAAAGTCTGCAATTCCTCTTTGTCCATAGGTGATATGTAGTGGCATTGAGTGCCAGCTTCCGGAGTACACTGTGTGGTGAGGTACCAGAGAGTTTCAACTCACACCATCTCCACTCATCAGCCCAGTCCATGACTTGGTGCTTCAGTCCTAATTGGAGTAGGATGTGCGTCCATATAAAGCTGGAATATCTGCATTTGAAGAACAGGTGTTCTTCACATTCAGGTTGGTCACTGCATAGAAGGCAAGAAGACCTGTCCAGAACTCCCCATTTCAGCAGTTTATCCTGTGTTTTAAGGCCTTTGTGCATTGCTAACCAAGTGATGAAACTCTGTCTGGGTATTTTCCCAGTGAACCACACTAGCTTGGACCACGAGACTGATGGTGACCTTGATGATGCGAAACCTACATAAAAGAGATCTATTCATTAACAATTACAATAAAAATCTACATTGATATATTTGTTGAGCCAACCTGGACTAATAAGCCCACAAAAGTTTCATGTTAACCGGTCGATTTCTAATATAATGATGATCATGAAAGTCACTGAATCAATTACCTGCTCAAGCATGACATTGAGGGTGTGCCATTAGAGACATGGTGAGTTTCACCAAGAATAGGACACCGAAGATCACAGGACGTGTCGTGGACAAGCTCCATCCAACAATAGCGGTGAATCGAGCAAGTGGACTAGTCCCATTTCTACATTTTAATAGCTTTTTTGTAATAAAGTTTACAACCATTTAACCAGGTGAAACATAAAAATCAAGTAAGAATGATGGAGCGAATGAGTGTGTGTACCTTTGATTCCCCTATTGTTTTGAATTACTTAATTGGATTCTTAAAAACCTAGGATGCATTAAAATTAAAAATGAAGTTGTGAGTAACAATCTTGGCTGGGTTTGGTTAGGTCTGTAGTCCATTGGCAATTCTGGCTGGGGCCTTTTAAAACACAAAGGATTTTGCTGTTAGTGTAACCATTTGTCATCTTTAGTTCTGCATCATGGACTGTCGCAATGAGTCAAGAAGAAAGCAAGCAATGGGATAGGAAAGCAAGGCATGTATCCATTATGTTCAGAAGCGCAGAAGGAAAACAAAACAAAACATATGCTATGTTCAGAAGCATAGGACGGAAGCAAGGAGTAATGGCAGTATGCAAAAGCATGGACGTAGATGATTGCAGTGTGGAACCTAGAATGTCATTAGCACGAGAATTGAAATTAGGGTCTGGAAAAGTATGAAGACTGATCAAACTTATGTTTACAAGAATAAAATGTTCATAACTTATGTTTAGTGGCAATACAGTCACACCTGTTTTAGCAGTTTCATCCTTCTCTTTCCTCTTCAACGCATAAGAGAGATTGAAGTACCGAATCCATGTTTGGTCTCTTGATTCTGTCATCCTCAACACAAGAAATGCCGACTTCTACCATCATTGCTGCCTGCTCCCGGTTAAACTTCCCATTCAATCGCGGATCCATTATATCTTCAACCCATGAATCTTCACCACACTCTATTTTCTTTTTTGTTTCTCTGATAAACCTTGTGAGTTCAGTCTCATCCCCATTCCCCACCACCAAACTTGAAAGTCGAATACCCCTGGCAATCTCTACAAGCACAATCCCAAAGCTGTAAACATCTACCTTTGCAGTGATGGGAAGATTCAGGGTCCACTCTGGAGCCATGTATCCCTTTGTTCCTCTTATGTGAGAGAACTCAGAACCATTCCTCCCGCCTCTCTGACACAGCTTTGCTAGACCAAAGTCGGCAATCTTTGCTTCAAACTCCAAGTCCAATAGTATATTTTCGGGCTTCACGTCACAGTGGATCACCCATTCCAGACACTCATGGTGAAGATAGGCAAGCCCCTTAGCAGCTCCTAGTGCAATCTTGAATCTCTCTTTCCATCCTAGAAAACCTCTGTTGCTGTTGACATTGGGGAATAGGTGGGAGTCCAGTGACCCATTTTCCATGTATTCATACACCAAGAGCTTGTAATTCTTCTCAGAACAGAACCCCCACATTCTCGCTAGGTTCATGTGGTTGATTCTGCCTAGTGTGCTCACCTCTGCCCAAAATTCTCCTTCTCCTTGAATTACATCACTTAGTTTCTTGACCGCCACCATTCGTTTGTCTCCCAGAATTCCTTTGTAAACTGCCCCAGACCCTCCCCTCCCGAGCTCTTCCTTGAAATTTTTTGTTGCCTTCTTCAGTTCTGCGTACGTGAACTTCCTGAACTGATTGGATATTGCACGGTATCCATTCTCGATGGACTCGGGCACACCGCCTTTTTTCCTAAAGAGAAACCACCAACCCGAAGTGAGAAAAAAGATCTCAATCATTCCCACTCCGAACACAAACCAATATATATATGCCCATTTAGTTCTTTGAGCTACAGCATACATGTTAGAAGAACCCTTTTGAGCTTCAGTTTCAACTAATTTGCAGATAGGAATGAATCCTGCAGGATCCATGGACGCTTCTAAATTCTGGGGTAGCTTTAAGTACATGCTTCCTGGGAATGCTGGTGATTTATACCCATTAAAAAGCTCACTTTTTGGGTAACATTGTCCCTCTCCCGTTATCTTGTAACCAAACCCTTCACAAGAGCAATTGCCCATACAAATCTTCCTGCACTCCTCAAACGACACTCCTTTTAAATAATCAAGATCGAATCCATAGAAATCTGTCTGTGGAAGTTCTACAAATTTCTCTGGTTGGTTGCACCTCCGCTTGAATTTTGGCTTACAACCTTTATTCCAATCAATTGGATCACTCATCTCGTAACCAGGTGGGCATGAGCATTTTGCACTTGGTGAATAGACGCAGATTCCATTTCTTCCACACAACCCATGTACATCGCACTGCTTTGAGAGTGCTTGCCATGAAACTTGCCAATTTCCCGACTTGCTCAAGCTATAGAGTCGAAGGTTACCATCATAATCCATACTTAATCTCCTCTTAATTCCATAGCCCATATCAGATGCATTGAATTTCAAATTATCACTGGACATAAACCTCCCCATATCATCGAATACCCCAATTCTAGTGCTATTATAATTTGTTCTACCATTTTGAAACACAGTATAGTCAGGATTAGGCCAATAAAGGCTAGAAATCTCGGGACCATCATACAATAATCTTAGTAAGTTATCTTCATTAAAGAAGAAACTAAAATAGCCGGTAAAGTATGTTTGATTTCCCTTTCTGGAGATGAGTTTCTTGCTCTTGGTGATGAGTTGTGAAGGAAGAAGAGTATCAGTAGGAGAGTCAAAGCTTTGCCAAAGAATTTTACCTTGAGAGTCCTCCAACACAAGGTTTCCAGTGTTCAGAAGCTCCGCTTTCTCAACCTTGGCGTCACTAGTATTGGTAGCCCAAACTCTTGATCCATCAACGTCCAATAAGACCATAGCACCATCGCGTTGTAGTGAAAGTTTCGAGCCTCGCCCGTTCACTGGCCGGTCTCTGTTCGCCATCCAAACAACAGCTTTATCAACTGAGTTGGTGAACCAAATAGAGAAACAATAAGCATTGGTTCCAACTCGGTAAAACCCACTGGTGAAAGTGTTGTCTGGAGAGGTTAGGAACTCTTCTGAACCATCTTCAACTGATACAGAAGAGCCTCTCTTGAGCTTTGAAGATGCAAAGGAAGAATGGAAACAGAAGAGGAGGAGGAGGAAGAAGAAGATGGAGAGTAATTGGGCTCTCATGGTTGCAAACCCAAAAAATATGGTCACGGTAGGTAGGATAGGTAGTTGTCGAAAACATATTTCTTTATAGTCTCATTTTTCTAATGTGAACGAACACATGTGATTGATTATTATGAAAGTTTGACTCTGAAATTGTCTTAAAAGATTGCGGTGGCTGATGGCGTTGCTCTGCTTAGCTCATGTGGGCTCTCCAATACTGGTATTATTCTTGGAAAAATCTAGACAGCCAGGACAGCGACAGGAAACCCCCTGTCCGTGTGATTGTATTTGAATGAGGGAGTGTTGGACATCTCTAAGATGATGGAAGGCATGGGCTGCCCTGGCGCCAACTTGGCCCGCTGGCTTCGCTCTCTAGAACGGTTGATTATTCTTTACATCATAGCGCGTTACTCACATTCCGTTAAAGTCAAGATATATTACTCACATTCAGTTAGAATATGTTAGGAAATTCCCGATATAATAACAAGTCTTAGGTTTCATATATAGAATATGAAGGTACAACAATGGGGGCAGGTGGAACAATTTTGTGATTTGGGGAACACTCGCAAACCCCTTCCTTGGTGAAGGACAGAGTAAAATGTTTGGGAAACCAATTCTCCCCTTTATCATTTCTTTCTCTCCGGAGCTCTCTTTCCTTTTGCTCAATGGAATTCTTTGCATCTCTTGCTTCCTCCCATTCTTTTCTCACTATGCCTTGGCTTACTCCACTCCATACCACTGCTGATTCTGTTGATCTCAATCCCTGCCAATTCAAAAATTGCTGTTTAGAAAAATTTACTTATGCGAAGAGCACGCAGATGCAACAAGCTTAGTATACCGAGAAATCTTGCATGGGCATGCATGTCGATTGCAAAGTACATCTATAGGGTTGGGAAACTATTAATGAGTTGTCAAATAAACGATCAATAAGATCCCTTATGCATGTGTCAGGTGCATCTGGATCATATCTTGTTCAAAAGACATAATCGAGTTTACGATTATAGATAAACCTCTAAAGCACGGGTAATTTAGTATATGCAACGAGTTTAGCATACGGAGAGTCTTGCATGCACGTGCATGTCCGGTGGAAAGGGCATTTACATGGTTTTTCCTAATATGGTTGGGAAACTGTTAATGAGTTGTTAAATAAGGTACATGTGTATCATGTCTTGTTCAAAAGAACTACTCGGAGTTAAGATTGATGAATTGTCTTGCAAGTGGACGGTATAGATAAGCCTCTAGAGCACCGATAATCTAGTATATGGAGGTAAATCTATTGAGGGGGTGTAGAGGCTGCTTTTAGACCATGTTTAATCTTAAAACATGATTCGAAATGACTTATTAATGAGTTGTCTTGCCTAATGAATGGTCACAGTGAATCCCAGACACCCTTTGTCAGACTCACCTGTCATACATTTTGACATAAACGTTTCAAAAATGTGTGTAGAGATATATTTGGAAGGAGAAAAATATTACCTTTACATCCTTCAAAACAGGGGTCTTCAATTTGTTATAGCTTTCTTCGCATCATAAATGACTGTAATTTTACCTGTAGTGACATCTTTGGCAGTGACCATGCTGCAACGACAATAACAACAACGACAATGAATTGAGTGTAAGAAAATTATGTATAAATTCATTAAATTGAGAGTGCATGTATGAATGTCGAAAAAATGTGTTCACTTAGTATACCTGTCCCAATTCCCATCGATCTCATACAGTGTCTTCGACGTAAACCATTCAAAGATTTTCCCTTTAATTGCTCTGCCATTTCCTCTAAACCCAAGAAATGAAGAGCCCTTATAACACAATTCAGCTCCGAGGCCAGACTCTTCACAGCGAATTGTAACGTTCCCGATCCATTCAGTGCCTGGTGGTAATAATCTGATCAAAAGTTTAGGCGAATCCATTACGTAAGTTTCTCCATGATTCAAGAGCTTCAACTCCCTCTTCCCATGCACCACGGCTTCAATCGATCTACCTGCAATTATCATTAAGAAAACTTAGTGTTTGAAAATTTGTTATCATGTGATATGCTGACCGATGTTTTTCTAATAAAAATCTTGATTTATCATAATATTTTGTCAAAATAAAATACAGAAATACCATAAAATTTAGGTACAGTGTGATGACACCAAACCATCTCCAAATTTTCCTTCTCATCTGTTGCATGCAGAGCGGTTACTGGGGGATGATGCGAAACCTACGTAGAAGAGATCTATCTATTCATTAACAATTACAATGAAAATCTACATTGATATAAAAACCCACAAAAGTTTCATGTTAACCGGTCGATTTCTAATATAATGATGATCATGAAATTCACTGAATCAATTACCTGCTCAAGCATGACATTGAGGGTGCCATTAGAGACATGGTGAGTTTCACCAAGAATAGGGTTGAATGGGGCAACACCGAAGATCACAGGACGTGTCGTGGACAAGCTCCATCCAACAACAGCGGTGAATCGATCAAGTGGACTAGTCCCATAGTTACATTTGCTCAAAATATCATCACCAATGCAGTAAACTGATTCTCCAAAACACTGAAGTTGTGATTTTGGAAGGTTGAATAGTGGTGGAAGCTGCATTTATTCCAATAAATAAATAAATAAATAATGTATGTAACAATTTTTCAAACACGGATTAAAAGAACAAAGAAAGGATCAACATGCCTGAAAACGAGTGAGATCGGAACCAGGTCGGACATCCTTCAAGAGGCTGATGATGCGTTGAACGAGATTAGGAGCCTTGTATTCACCATCGGATTCACAATCTAATGACAATGGAGGTGTCAACATAGCAACTGGCTCACTGTTCCCTTCAGTCACCTACGTACACAAATTATTTGCTATAACCATTAATAAAAAATCCTCTTCCATGATAATTGATAAACTTGTATTTGTGCTTCCATACCAACAATTGCAATTTGATCCTGACATACACATCGCTATTGATAATTTGGCTCTTTCAATGAAAACTAAAAATGATTAGATAAATATGTAAGCGTGTCTAGGATATATCAGACCTATCTTTTGACAGTGTTGGAATTCTAAACGTTCTTACCAGCTAAGCTAGCATATATTTGCATTCAAGGAACCAATAATCACCCAAACCATATCAGATCCGGCAAATCAGTAGGTCTGCGAAGAAGCCAAATAATATAATCTCAACTAATCCACCATAGAAGGAATCGATTAATGTAAATTAAGCTGTGTTAACTAAAGTATTCATTAATTGACTAAGAAAGGTACCAACTTTTCTAATCATTCCTAATATTAAACTCATTCATTTTCTTTATATATTTCTACTTTAATTCGGACAGTTGAATACTAATATTTTATACTCATTCATATAATTTTCAACGACAGAGTTCATATGCTTTCTATGCATATATAGCAGCATGCACTATCCAAGTTGTACGAAAATTCAAGTAACATATAAGGTGATGTATATGTGAATTATATTTTACTGCAATGTACGAAAAAATTCAACAAAGTCACAACCAATAAGCTAAGTTAAAAATTTTCAGAAATCGATCAAGACAAGGTTACTTGTAAGTCAATGGATTATTAGCTCAGCAAGTAGGCTTGTGACGAATAGTATCACAAGTACAATGCTCGAACCAGCCAACAATATTTGGAATTGGAGGGGCCAAGGGATTTTTAAAAATAAAAAAAATAATTGTGTAAAATACTAAAATAATCATGATTTGCATATCAACTTAAACAAGAAAAAAAAAACAAAAAAAAAACCCACATGATTAATTAACTCAATAAATAACCATATAAAATTACTGATTATGATGATGCTATTCTACGCCTAATGCACCATTTTTAACGTTGCCTAAAAAGTTGACATGAAAACTTCCAAGATAAAATCTTTCCAACAAAACCACCGGTGCATGTTAGTATGCTTCCCAATTATAGAATTTAGATCAGAAAACCGTTTTGAGCTTTGCTATGCAACCTTGTTTGAGACCACTGGTTTACGTTTGGAAGGGTGGTCTTCACGTGATCGGATCACTTCATGGATTTGGAAAAGTTGGAGAGGGTAGAGTTGGTCCGAGCACTCTCTCAGACACAAATCAATGCTTTAGGATCTGGATGTGTAGAATTCTCCAACCGCTTTTGATGATTCAGAAGTGGTTTTGAGATACATGAAACCGGCTTCCGAACATTGGCTTTGTGCCTTACAATGAAAACAACTAGTGGTTTTGTGACACAAAAATGTTATAAAAGAGAAGAAAACGTTATGAAATATAGAAGCGAAGAGAGTACCATTTTGAGAGACGAAGAAGAGCACAAGTGAAATGACGCTGTTTCTGTTGTCGCAATTGAGAGCTAGAGAGAGATTTTTGTTCTTCCTTGGGTTTTTAGTTCTGTGTGGTGTTTTTTTTTTTTTTCAATCATGAGCACTTATTTATACCCCTTGTGGAAAATTTTAGAAACTATTTTTTTTTCAGAAATTCTAAATGTCGAGGGATTGAGCGAGGAAACCAGCGAGGGAAATGAGGTGGCCACCCCCTCGAAATGTGAGCGTTGACTTTTTGCTCGCACATCTCGAGAGGGGTGGACAGTTTCCACCCCCTCCACCTCATTTCCCTCGCTGGTTTCCTCGCTCAATCCCTCGACATTTAGCAAAGCTCTTTTTTTTTTTTTTACTTTTTCGAAAAAAATAATAAAAAGTCTATTCCATAGGTGGATATATGGTGTGGTTGTTTAGATAAGGGATAAGGTTATTCAGGATTGTGTAAAGGGAGCAAGGAATGGGATTAAAGCTGGTTTGGACAGTGAGGTAGGATAATGGGTAACCTAACCCTTTACTATTATATCCTTCCACAGTCATCTTTGTTAGAATTTGTTCTCAGTTTGTTGATTCATGATTTTCGTTTTGAATTGATCAAGTTGGTTGTCCCAAGGTAATTCATCTTGGTGCGCGGAGTGATTACAGTGTGGGTTTTTCACGTAGGAAGAGAGAAATATGAGAGTTTTTGAAGGCTTAACGGATCGGAGCAATCTATCTGTATCTAGGATAATATTATGGAGAATGGATTCTACTTGTAATTTTTTTAGAGACTTATTTTTTGTGTATATTTGGCATTTCTTAATCTATGAATGGTTTCTCTCGTATCTTGTTTTCTTTCTTATTTTTAATAACAAATATTTGTGTTTGGCCAAATAATAATAATAATCTTGGAAATAAAATCCCTTTAATGTAAATTTCCAATTTGGATAAAATCGGGGTATTTTGTATATTTCGTCTTCTAAACTAATATTGTACGGCATTTCTATTAAATAGGTCTCAAATTTTTAAATGCAATTCTATAAATGTTGAGTTTGTCTAGGCAGTCAGGCTTTAAAATCATTTTTTGCTAAATTTATGTGTTTTTATATTTTTATCCATTCTCTTTAAAACACGACTACAAACATTATATATAGAAAGCATAAAAGTGTAAAAAAAAAACTAGCAACCTAGCTAAAAAGTGACTATAAAGTATTATGAAAAATTCGATGTGGTACAACTAATGCCACAATCGTATATCAATGGATTGCACCCACTGATTAAGGGGCAGACCAATGTAGTAGTAGGGTATGGCTCTTTGTGGTGGTTGGCCTATATTGTAATGCTTAGAGATACATGTCAAATTGATTAAAGTTGTCGATCGATCAATTTTAATTTGATTATGGATGTTGATCTTATATTGTTTTGATCATGGTGTGAATATTGGATCAACTATTGCATACCCAAATCAGTGAAATGGTGAAATATTAGTGTGCACGAACATTTCAATAAGTAGATTTTAACATATACTGATATAATTCGTTGTCTATATAAAAAAAAATGTAGAATTTTTTATTATAATTTTAAAGTTATCAATATAATTTTAGTACTTTAAACTCTTCTACATTACATATAAATAATACCACAAGATTCATGAGGTCATACAAACAATATATTACATAAAACTCACATATATAACAAATTTTAATATTAAATTAAGATTAAAATGTTAAGAGAAATTGAGATTGGCCTAAGCTAGCATGTATTCAAATCTAGAGCTTCTACGCAGCGAGGAAACGGGCGAGAAAACGAGCGAGGGAAGTGAGGTGGTGGGGATGAAAGCCGTTCATCTCGCTCGAGATGTGTGCGCAAAAAGTCAATGCATGCATTTCAAGTAGGATGAACAGCTCCCAACCCCGCCACCTCACTTCCCACGCTCGTTTCCTCGCTCATTTCCTCGACACTTAGAATTTCTGATTCATATCATATGGACCCGGCAAATCAGTAGGTCCGTGAAGAAGCCAAATAATATAATCTCAACTAATCCACCATAGAAAGAATCGATAAATGTAAATTAAGCTGTGTTAACTAAAGTATTCATTAATTGACTAAGAAAGGTACCAACTTTCTCCAACTTTTCTAATCATTCCTAATATTAAACTCATTCATTTTCTTTATATATTTCTACTTTAATTCGGACCATTGAATACTATATTTTATACTCATTCATATAATTTTCAACGACAGAGTTCATATGCGGCTTTCTATGCATAGCAGCATGCACTATCCGAGTTGTACGAAAATTCATGTAAAATATAAGGTAATGTATATATGAATTATATTTGACTGCAATGTACGAAAAAATTCAACAAGGTCACAAACAACAAGCTAAGTTAAAGAATTTCAGAAATCGATCAAGACAAGGTTACTTGTAAGTTAATGGGTTACTAACTCAGCAAGTAGGCTCGTGACGAATAGTATCACAAGTACAATGCGAATTAGCCAGCAATATTTGGAGTTGGAAGGGCTAAGGAAATTTTTAAAATAAAAAATAAAATTCTTGTAAAATACTAAAATAATCATTATTTGCGTATCAACTTAAACAAGAACAAAAAAGCAAAAAAAAAACCCACCATGATTAATTAACTCAATTAATAACCATATAAAATTACTGATTACGATGATGCTATTCTATGCTTAATGCACATTTTTTAGAGCACTACTACAGTGTCTGGTGGTGTGTTTGATGTTGTGTCTGGTGGCTATCAGACACCGTTTATTTGCCTCTAATTCATATTTCGATGCAAATGGACGGTACTTGGTGGCCACCAGACACACCACCAGACACACCACCAGTGCACTTAAGAATTTTTCCATTTTTAAACTTTCAGGATAAAACTTTCTAACAAAACCACCGATGCATGTTAGTATGCTTCCTAATTATAGAATTTAGATTAGAAAGCATCTTTGAGCTTTACTATGCAGCCTTGTTTGAGAGCACTGATTTATATTTGAGAGGATGGTATATACGTGATCGGATCACTCCATGAATTTGAAAAAATTGGAGAGAGTAGAGTTGGTCTAAGCACTCTCTCATGCATAGATCAGTGCTTTCGGACCAGGATGCATAGAATTTTCCAACCGCTTTTGATGATTCAAAAGTGGTTTTGACATACATGAAACCGACTTTGGACCACAAACAGTGGCTTTGTGCGTTACAATGAAAACAACTAGTGGTTTTGTGACATAAAAATGTCATAAAGGAGAAGAAAACTTAATGAAATACAGAAGAGAAGAGAGTACAAGTGACGCTGTTTATGTTGTCGCAATTGAGAGAGAGAGAGAGAGGTATGGAATGTGATCAGAAAAATGTTGTAGAGGATGGGTTTTAGTACAAGCACTAATATTTTTTATTTTTTATTTTTGTTAAAGAGTACAAGCATTAATTTGATCTTCCACTTCCATGTGTTATATGTAAGAGGTACAGAATGTGATTTTTCGAAATATATCGAAATTTCATCGAATATATGTTATTTTGAAGTTATCAAATTTTCATTTTAAAATTGAAATATGTCAAAATTTTCTGAGAAAATAAATAAATATTTTAATCTTTGTATAATTTAACATGTTATAATGTTATTTTAGTATCAAAAGTATGTTATGTGATTGATTATTATGTAATATTTAGTTTGTATGACACTATAAGTCGTGTAAAATATTTTATGTAATATTTAAAAGATTAAAATACACAATTTATATTGTTAAATTTAAAATTACAATCGAAATTTTTATGATTTTTTTTTTACACAAAACGAAATATTTCTTAAAATCAGAGGTCCAAAATTAACTCAAAAAACGAAATCACAATCCTTGTTAAGAGGCAGGCGGTATCTACCCTAACCCATAAAATTAAGTAATGATCCCGGAGATGTATGTTTGACTAGTCCATAGATAACTATTGTCAAATAATCCAAAAGATTAACACTAATTTAAAAAATTAAAAACAAATTTGGAAATCTAGTCTACAGCCAAATAAATTATATTAAATTATGTGACAATATAAATAAATTATTGTAATTTAGAATCTTAGATGCATGTTTCGTGCCGGTCAAGATTGTCTCCATTTGGATGCAATGATTCTAACTCTACCAACATATCATATTTTACGGTTAATTTGTTAATATACTTGAGTATTTTTAGTGTCTTCGATACTTAAATTGTTTAATAAGGGAGAATTTCCAACTTTGGTAAGATATTTCAGTTTTACGTAAACATAAATTTCAACCTATTATCTCCGATCTAAAACATTATTCTAATTTGTTATACAAATAAAATACATGAATAAATTTATAATTAAAAAGATTTATTTTTTGTAGGTCGATCTCCACCTTATTGACAATTTGGGGTGTTTTGCATGAACCTTGCTTGTGTAACCCAATTATATCAAAATAAATCTTTGTGAGATATGTGGAAAATGAAATCTGAAAAATCTATTAGATTTTATTTTCTACTTTTTATTTTGTGGGATTTTACAGAGATTTGATGGACTTAATAAAGAGAGAGAGGCTACATGGCGAGCAAATGAGTGAGCTGACTTTTCTTGTACGCATCTCAAAGAAAGTGAATGATTCCCCTCCCTCCACCTCACTCCCCTCGCTGGTTTCCTCGCTCATTTCCTCGACATTTAGAATTCCCCTAAAAAATAATAATAAAAAGTCTATTAACCTTTTTGTTCCATTGGTGGATGGTGTGGTTGTTTAGATAAGGGATAAGGTTATTCAGAATTGTGTAAAAGGAGCAAGGAATGGGATTAAAGCTGGTTTGGAAAGTAAGAGTAGGATAATGGGTAACCCTTTACTATTGTATCCTTCACAGTTATCTTTGTCAGAATTTGTTCTCAGTTTGTTGATTCATGATTTCTTCAGAAATTCTTACTGTCGAGGAAACCAGCGAGGAAAAAGAAGTGGAGGGAGTGAACCGTTCATTTATCTCGAGATGTGTGTACCAAAAAAGTGAACACACATCTCGAGAGGGGTGAACGATTCACCCCCTGCCACCTCTCTTTCCTCGCTGGTTTCCTCGACAATAAGAATCACTCTAGTTTCTTAGGTAATTCATGAGTGGTTACAGCATAGGTTTCTCACATATCTATGAAGTGTTTATGGGGACATTGGGGAGAGAGAAATATGAAGGTTTTTTTAAGGTTCAACGGATCGGAGTAATTTATTTTTTATTTTTTATCAAGATTATACTGTTTTTTATAGAATTTTTTTTCATATATTTGGCATTCTTTAATCTATGAATGGTTCTTCTCGTATCTTGTTTTTATTCTTATTTTTAATAAAAAAATCTTCGTGTTTGACCAAATAATAATAATAATAATCTTGGAAATAAAATCCCTTTATGTAAATTTGCAATTTGGATAAAATTGAGGTATTTTGTGTATTTCGTCTTCCAAACTAATATTGTACAACATTTCTATTAAATACGTCTCAAATTTCTCAATGCAATTCTAAAAATGTTGAGCTTGTCTAGGCAGTCAGACTTTAAAATCTTTTTTTCAGGTTTAGGTGTTTTTATATTTTTATCTTTTCTTTTTAAAACACAACCACAAACATTATCTATAGAAGGGATAAAAATGTAAAAAGTTCACAACTTAACTAAAAAATGACTATAAAACTTGTTGCCTGGAATTGGGAATAAATGTTGGTAGAGATTGAAATTGACCTTATACAAACTTAAATATTTTTATCAACGAAAATCATATGAAAAATTTTCAATGTGGTACAACTATTGCCACAATCGTATATCAATGGATTGCACCCACTGATTAAGAGGGGCAGACCAATGTAGTAGTAGGGTATGGCTCTTTGTGGTGGTTGGCCTATATTGTAATGCTTAGAGATACATGTCAAACTGATTAAAGTTGTCCATCGATCGATTTTAATTTGATTACAGATGTTGATCTCGAGGCCAATTAACATAAAATGAGTTAGACATATGTCCATCAATCAATTTTAATTTGATTATTGATGTTGATCTTATATTGTTTTGATCATGGTGTGAATATTTGATCAACTATTGCGTACCCAAATCGGTGAAATGGTGAAATGTTAGTGCACGTTAGTGTGCACTAACATTTTGATAAGTATATTTTAATACATACTTCGTGATATATTTCGTTGTCTTGGTTCTCTTTTCTCAAACCTATCTATTACGCCCATATTTATTCATAATGAGAGATCTTCATAAATTGTTATTTTTTTCTGCAAATCGCCAAAGCCACTTGGAAAGTAATGCAGTATTGAATGTGAGCACATGTCGAATGCCTAAATTACCTCGAGATTTGAGACAACAAATTTTCTCTCAGCCCACTAAATGCATCTTTCTAGAGTTTTTAGTGGAACCCCAAATAAAATCGCGCATTATCTGTTCCATTTTGGCCGCTATTGACGAGAGAACCTTGATAAGAGAAAGAATGAACACAGAGATAGAAGCTAATGTAGATTTGACAATGGCTAATCTGCCTACTTTAGATAGAAATTTGCGTTTCCAAGACGCGAGTTTTTATTCCATCCTTTCGATCGTCTCATCCCACACAGTTTTACTTTTGAAACTAGCACCCAAAGGCATGCCCAAGTACTTACCTGGGAGCCGACCCGCTGAGCAGCCAAATAAACCCGCCAACTGATGCAGATGAGGGACTTCTCTAATAGGCAATACCATTGATTTGTGAAAGTTTATTTTCAGACCTGAAATAACTTCGAACCAAAACATAATTCTTTTAAGAGCAAGAATGAATAACCTGAGTAACAAAGGCATCACAAAATATGATGGCATCACAAAATATGATAGTATCATCTGCATACTGAATAATAGAAATAGAGGACTACCCTCTGCGACAGAAAATTCTCTCACTAGGCCAACATCAACCGCTTTAAGAATCATTTTGGTTAGTCCTTCTGCTGCTATAGTAAAGAGAAGATAAGACAGAGGACCGCCTTGACGCAAACCTTTCGAGCTATTGAACAACCCGTGCAGCTGACCATTAATCTTCAAAGAGAAATTAACTGTAGATTTGCAAGTGTGAAGCCAATGAATCCATTTGGAGTCAAAACCCATGCGAGCCATTACCAAATTCAAGTATCTCCAAGAACATTGTCAAAGGCCTTAGAGAAATCTAATTTGATAACGAGCCCTGGAACACCTAGTTTTTTCCTAGAATCAATAAGTTCATTGGCAATCAAAGGGCTATCAACCACCTATTTTCCACTAACTGTTGCACTTTGAAAGAGAGAAATGACTGAATGGAGAGCTATTTTCAATCTGTTAGCCAACACCTTGGCAATGATCTTATAGACCACATTCAAAATACTGATAAGTCTGAAGTCTTTGACAGTCCGTATTCCCGCACATTTAGGAATAAGCGAGATAATAGTGGTGTTCAACCGCCAATCCAAAAAATTTCTCGTGGTAAAATCTTCATTTCAGAAAATCAAATTTGATTACCTCCCACATTTTCAAATAGAACACCATTGAGAAACCATCAAGCCCAGGAGAAACTTCGAATTTTAGTTATTCCATTGCCGCTCTAATTTTCATCTCTGAAAAATTATCCACCAAGGAGGTAGCCATAGGCTGCGGGATAGACTTACAGGTAATCCCTGAGAAGAACGGTCGCCACTCCTACTTTTCGCAGAACAACTCCTTGAAATGAGAGGTCAAAAGTTCTTTGATGCTGACTTCATCCACTACTGCATCCTGACCCATGCTAAGAGCTTCAATAGACTTAAACAATATGCATCTGTTTGCCAAGTTATGAAAGAATTTAGACTCTTGATCCATATGACAAATCCAGTTGACCGCTGATCTAATCCGCCAAAACTCCTCATCTCTTTTTATTAATGTTGCCCAGTCCTGATGCAGCTGTATTCTACAAGACCTCTCCTTAGCATCAATATTAGCAATTAAAGCAGAAATATTTTGAATACATAAATTTGACTTACCCAAAATTTTAGTCCTCAAACTTTTAAGGTTACATCTGAGAGCCTTAAGTTTCCACCAAAGACAGTAGCCAGGGTGGCTAGAAACTACTGAGTTGTTCCACTAATCTTTCATTTTTTCTGCCAGGGTAGGGTGATCAAACCAAGCATTATCAAAGGAAAAAAAAAGCGAGTACAACCACCAGTAGACGAGTTCGCAAGCAAAATCGCGTGATGGTCAGAACTTGCTGCACCTTTGACCCATTCAACTTTATCACCAAATTTGTCAATCCAATCCACTGAAGCCATGAATCGATCAAGTCGACAAAGGATAGGACGATCTCTTCGATTTGACCATGTGAATTTTCCCCCTTTTAGACTAAAATCAGCGAATTCCACCTCATTAATGAATTTATTGAATTTTTGCATGCTCATGGACCTCCTTCTGCATCTTTTTTTTTTCATTCATATGATGGACAACATTGAAGTCTTCTGCTAACACCCATGGCGATTGCACCCAACCAGCAATATCATATAGTTCTTTCCAAAAGTGTTCTCTTAGCGAAGGATCACACGTACGGATCGTAAATGTTAGTCTCTGGCCAAAGGGAGTTGTCCGAGATCATTTGAAATTGAATAGAAAGTGAATAAAACTTCTTTCAACACTTCCCTCATCTGCAAAAGATCAGCATCCCAAATAGCTAAAAGGCCTCCTGAGCTGCTAGTGGATTCAACCATACCCCAATCAAAGGAGCTATCACCCCACAATTTTCTGATAAATTCTCTAGAGCATCTCTCCAATTTTGATTCCTAAATGAAAACAAGATCTGGGCGATTCTCTGAAATTAATCTACGGCAACCCCTTTGCCTCTCAGTATTCCCGAGCCCCCTACAGTTCTACGAAATAATTTTGAGGTTCATGAAGGACCTTCGACCCCGAGGTTACTGCACTTGTCCATTGCTTTGTCAGATATTGAACCATGTGTCGCGGCCTGAACCATATCTAAAGCCCTATTTTCATCCTGACTAAGGTCCACTCCCACTGCCAAGTCAATTTTTTTGAAATCCGAAAGATCTGATGCCTCTTCTTGAGTCGGATAACAATCAGAGACAGGGGGCTCCACGTTGTCATTGACCCTAGAAACATACCTTGGAGACATGCCATAAGCCTGTTCGCTAGGAAGAACTAAACCAAGATTATTCGTCCATGGGACCTCGAAGCCTGAGGGCACCTACTTGGTCTGGTGTAGACGAACAACTCTCCAAATGAGAGACACATAATTGAGTGGACAAACCATGGTCTCCAACACATTTCTCTGCTGGTCGCTCGAAACCCGGCGGGTAAGTGAGAGATACCGAGCATTCCTGAGTCTGGGTGGAAGACTTTCCCTTTGTCAGCCCAGCAGGGGCGCTACATCCTATAGGTTCTACTTGCCCAACTTTGTTGGATGAGCCTGACTTAGTAGGTCTCTGTTTGAGCATTAGCTGAAATCTAGTTGGAAAAACTAAGAAATTAGCCCATTCGGCGGCTCTGTCACGTTGGGTTTTTCTAGCCAGCTTGCGGTCCCTGCTGGCCTTCATAGACATCTTGGCCAATAAGGGGTCCAAGTTGAAGACATCTTCTTCCACTGCTTCTAAGACCTTCCAATAATTGTCAGATGTTTGTTGCTCAGTAGACTTGGCCAAATTATGCTTCGAATAGGATTTGGACCCCTGGCAAGGAGAAATCCTAACAATACCTTTGCCTTTATCTTGCTGAGATGGACGAGCTTACTCGGGCATCAGGTTACCTTCATTTCCCACTGAACCTGCAAACAAAACAGGGGAATGGGGAAGCGCTGGATATTGTTGAGGAGACTGATCACTCAGTGTCGGCGACCTAGGAGACGACCTGTGCTCCTTGCCTGAGGTCACATGTGAAGAGTTAGCGAAGACCAGGAAAGTTGTATGTCCAAACGGAAGAGCAACTGGTATCCATTGAATCACTAAATCAGGCAACTCTATCAGCGATCTCACAACATTCTTTCTTGCAACGGGATCTGGAAGATGATTTTCCCATACTTGAGGCAAGAAATCAATGGGGGAATTCCGATGGATAGAGGTGGATGCAAATTGACCCTTACTGGAAGCAGTAGTAGAGCGCACATTTGAAGGATCGGTGGTCACTGCCTCAACAAACGTTCTGTTGCACGAGGGTGGGGCAACACTTGCTCCTGGCAAAAGTGAAACCCCATCTCTTCCAACTTGCTGCTTAGGATAAGACTGAGGCTCCTGATTTAAAACCACCTCCTTCATAGCTTGGGCGAGTTGTTTCCAGCTCGTCCCCGCCACATCAACTGGCACCCTTAGAGTTTTGGACCTTGAACCCCAACCCACCATAATAGAAAGTAAGATTCCTCCTTTATTGGCCTCTTTCACCATCATAACCCATCTATTATTGATTTTCCAACTGGCGGAGAAGGCATTAGAGTCTGATTCCATAGCTTTCTTAAGTTGAAACTCAATACACTCTCCCATCTGCAATTCAACAAAAACTTTGATTCTGACCCTCGAGCTCGATTCAAACAACAACAAACCTCCTTTTGATCTTCGAATCCCAAATTTTTTCCCCTTAATTTTCAACAAACGAAAATTTCCTTATTTGAAACCCATCTATCCCAAGATTTAGCTCAGTTTCATAAACATACAAACACAAATTCACCAGCATACTAGCATCTTAACAATAAGTAAGATGGAAAGAACTGAAAAGGATTACTCACTGCTCGAAAAATTGCCAAATCTATTCCATAGACTGAGAAGAGCTCACCACCGCCGCACGCCCAAGAAAAGTAGTCACCAAGCCCTCGCAATGGCAGATCAAGAAGAAAGAAGATCTCCAGCCCTCACTCAACACCGTTGAATCCCTCTCTCTGCAAATTCTTCTCGCTCACCCCCAACTCTGCAAAACTCTCTGCGCGAAACCCTTTTCTGCGCTCGAAACCCTTCTCTGTAAGCCCTCTCTCGCGAAACCCTTTTCTGCCCTCTGTGAAATCAAGCAACAAAAAAACCCTTCTCTCTGCTCGAAAACCCTCTCTCTCACGAAACCTTCTCTCCTCGAAACCCTCTCTGCTCAATCCCAAATGCACAATCCCTGCTCGAAACCCTCTCTACTCAAAACCCTACTCGTAAAGCACAAACCAGCTTCTTCTCAAACTCTGCTAAACAAGAACTTTTCTTATTCTTCCAACATCTCTCCCATTTACATAAGTACACCCCTTATGGATGCTCTTTGTGGAAGTCCATCTCTCGGTGCGCAAGTGGTTTCTACCCTCACACCTCTCTTCGTTGTGGGAATGGCGATCTCATCTCTTTCTGGCATGATGTTTGGTGTAGCAACCAATCACTGAAGGATTTGTTTCCATTGTTGTTTATCATTAACAACAAACAATATGAGAGTGTGAACAATTTTTGGTTTAATGGCAACTCTTGGGATCTTTCATTTCGAAGACACCTTAATACCGAAGAGTTAGAAGAGGTCGCCAATTTAATGCATCTGTTGGATAAACAGATGCCCTCAGAGGGATCTGATTGTTTGGTGTGGAAGGGGTAAAGGTGTGGGCTTATCGATGAAAGAATTTTCTGATATGTTGGCTGCTTCTCATTATGAGACTCACTCCAACCCCTTCATTGCCTCTCACAAGAATCTGGTATGGGTGGAAAACAAATTTCCTCGGGTAAATTTCTTTAGTTGGTCAGTGTTGCATGAGAGAATCTTGACTAAAGATAGGTTAAGGAACAGAGGAATCCACACAGGGAGTCTTTGTGTGCGTTGTAATGAGATGGATGAGACGCTGGACCATTTGATGCTTCACTGCAGATTCTCCAAATCCATTTGGAGCAGTTTCTTGTCAGAATTTGGTTTGAGTTTGATTTTTCAAGGCTCTATTTTAGATTGGCTAAGTTTGTGGTTCCAAGCTAATCCTTCTCGACGGGCAGAATGGTTATGGCGTAGGGTTCCTCACGTACTCATGTGGTGTGTGTGAAAAGAGAGAAATAGGAGAGTATTTGAAGGGCTCAACAGATCAGAACACTTTATCTTTATCGAGATTATGGAATTGTTCTGGAGGATGGGTTCGGCTTGTAATCTGTTTAGGGATTTGGTTTTTGACACTTTCATAGTGTCTTGACATTCCTTGATATATGAATGATTTTCTTTGTAATTTGTCTCCATTTATTTCTTTAATAAACATCTTCGTGTTTGAACAAAAATATATATATATTTCGTTGTCTATATAAAAAAATGTAAAAATTTTGAAGTTATCAATATATTTTAAACTTTTCTACATTATATATTAATAATACCACCAGATTCATGATGTCATACAAATAATATATTGCATAAGAATCACATATATAACAAAATTTTAATATTAAATTAAGGTTAAAACGGATTAAAATGTTAAGAGAAATTGAGATTGGGCTAACAAAATAAATGAATATTTCATATTTCAAAAAAATTCGATAACTTGAAAATAAAAATAAAAAAAATCGTAAAATTTGGACATTTACTTGCACGAAGATTCCTTGCATCAATATTACTGGAGATGCTCCAAATCGATCCACACAGCAATGTCGTTGATTATACCTAACTCCTTACAAGCTGATCTTACCTACCAACGAAATTCCAAAGTGTCGTTCTCTTTGTTGTTATTTAAAGACGGCTCTTTTTATGTCCAACCCTAACCATGTTCCCCAGTCGATCACATTGAATTCCAGTATAATAAGTTTTGTTTCCAACAAAGTCTCTAATCTTGGTGAATACTAAGCAAGTGAAATCTCGTTTTGATTTTGGATTTCCAGCAACTTCATATCTAATTTTGAACTACACTCGTACTTTATATTTAACTCCTAATATATCTTTAAAAAAAAAAAATCAAATGAACATGGATGGTTTGGAAAAGAGCAAAATGAAGCTGATCCCATTTTCCGTGCAGAAAAGTTGGACATTGTAGAATGTGGCTATTAGTCTTTAGTGGTTGTTTAGTCAAATGTTTAAGATCTGTGGGGAGGTTTTGTTGTGGGTAGGATATTAGAGTTTGCTCTCACTTGGTTTGGGAGTTGGCAAGTTGCAGGATTGTATCCTTCACCTATCTAAAATGAACCAAATAAAAAAAAATTTGATAGATTTTTTAAATAGTTCCCCATAAGATATAACTTGATATTATGACAATATTCAATTTTTTGGATAACAGCTTTGAATTTTTATGGTAGTCCATATTTGGAGAGTGTCAAAGGCACGACCCAAAATTAGGGTGGCATGTCGAAAGCATGACACCGTACCCGTGCCAACGACATGAATACACACTGTATTAAGTGTATGGTTGTGCCAACGGCATGGTTAGTACATTGATTACGAAATAACTACACTACACCAAATTGACACTTTTGTAACAACTCTCAAAACAGTATCACTTTTGATATGTTACAATCCAATAAACAATTTCAAGTCAAAACTAAATTTAGTCAAAAAAATGAAAAACAGTAACACAAAAAAATGATACAATAAGTTCGATCATCGTGAATAGTATCACTTTTATAACCATATTCTTCATGGTGATACAATTATTGTATTATTTTGTTTGTGAAAATGTGTAAAATTGTTAGGTAGATTGTTATACTTCAAAAGTGATAATGTTTTTTTGTTGTTACAAAAATACAAATTTGATGTAGTGCTATAATTAAGTGAAATTTTAATTAATATTACAAAATGTAGATAAATCCTTGCAATTATTTGAACTCGAATAACAAAGTTGGTAGTCAATAAATATTGACTATATAATGTCCTACCATTTGACTCATTCTTTTAATTAGAAAAGCAATTGCAATTTTGACCAAAATCCATCCAACCATCACACCGCGAGCCTCGTTTCCCCATTGCAAACCAATAATAGCATCACAGTTAGCCCTTTGAATCTTCCGATCCTCCTGTTTGCGTCGAGTTTTGATTTTCATTCAATCAGATTAGGCACTGCTGCATTGGAACTGACCATGATATCATGCAGATTGAGCTAAAGTAGGGTCTAAATGAATATTTACTCATATCCTAGAACAAAAAATCAACCAAATCGATTAAATCGACCTAATCGATTAAAATTGAACCGATCGGGTCGGTTTAAGTTTGGTTTGATTTCGATTTTAAAATCCAATATTGAAGTGGTCGGTTTGGTTTTCGGTTTTTATGTAATTTTAACCGACAAAATCGAATATTTTATATATAAATAATATAATATGTTTAAAATGGTCGATCAGTTCGGTTTAATCGGCTCAATTCGGTTACGGTTAGGAGTGGGCATCCCATCCCGCGATCTCGATCCCATTCCGATCCAGAGTGAGATGGGATCGGGATGAAAATTTTCAATCTCGTCCTGTCCTTAACCAATTTTTATAATATTTAATATGAAATATGTAGTATGAAACTATTTGTTAACATGACTTTTATTTGTTGTTTTATTTATTGACATGACTATTTTATTTTCACAAGCTTCCATGCGACTCGCCTAGATAATGAATCTAACTCAAACTCTTTCCCTTCTTTTTTTCCCTCTTTTTAACTCTTGACAACAACAATGTGTGATTCTCGTAGTTTTTAAATGACAATCTCATTGATCATTTTCGTTAGCAATGTACAAAAAAATGGTTATCTTCAATAGCGGTTCTAAAAAACCCGAGTAAAAACTAATGAAATGAGAAAATAATAATCAATGGCTTACAATTATATAGTTGTTCTTAGAGTTGTATGTTTGGTAAATCCAAAATTTTCAATTTTGCATGTTAAATTTTCAATCCAAAATTTAGTACATGTTCATCCCCGTCCCAAACCCGTTTGGAATGGGACGAAGTTGGAATGAGGTTTATCCCGTCCCAATCTTGAACAAACGGAATGAGATAAAAATGAGGTTCATCATGTCTCGTGCCCACCCCTAATTACGGTTAGGGGTGTTAATCGGTTTGGTCAGTTTAAAGTTGGACCAAAACTAAACCAAGAATTTAGTTCTCGGTTCGGTTCAGTTTCCACATTTATCAAATAAATAACTAAACCCAAACCAAACTGATCAGTTCGATTTGGTTATTTTAGGTTTTTTCCCTTTTTATTATTTTCTTTTATTTATTTTTCGCTGTTACATACAATCGAATGGACTCTAGCACAAAAGAAATAAGTCAAAGCTACAAAAAATGGAAAGAAAGAAATGAAGCTTGGTTTGCAGATGAGGAAAACCCAGAGACAGAAATAGTACAAATAAAATAAAATAAAAGAGAGATAGAAGGGGAAACAGTAAAAGGAAAGCAAATGCCAGATGAACATAAAGAGTTTCAAGGCTCCGACTATTCATTTATTGATAATTCTTTCAATTTTTTCTTACCTTTTCTCTTGATAATTTCATAAGATTAAATTTTTTTTGTCATGTCTCTCATATACACAATATTATAACATCATACAAAAACTATAACCATAATTACATTTTTTTTGCATCTTAATCTATCTCTACCACACTCATGTGATGATCTGAACAAGACCAAAACCTTCTATGATGATTCTACAAGTCTCGTAATTTCATCCTGCAAGAAGATTTTTTTATCAAATCAGAAGTGTCGAAGTTGTCGCCATCGTCATTGCTCATCTTTGCTACAAGCAAGCAAGTGAAAAGTTTGGTTGTCTTCAACAAAATTGAGTCAAAATCTATCTCTCCTCCTCAACTTGCAAGTGGTTGGATAGAGAGAAATAATATATTTTTTTTATCATCCCTTAACCCCTCCCAACCAGATGTCGCCGGCTGGATTCGACCCTGTTTGACCTAGTGATACCATCCGCCACTGCTCAACCACTTAGCCATCACACCTTTGGCAGAGAGAGTGTTAAAAAAGAGAAAAATGACATTAATAAATAAAGAGAAGTTGGGTAGGTGAGGTGAGGTGGGTGGAGCTTAAATAAGATAGAGAAAAGTAGACATTTTCAACTCTTTCTCTAAATGGGACATTAAGAAAAGGAGAAAGTGAGAGTTAAGAGAGAAGTTGGGGACGTTGGGTGCATTGAAATGGGGTGAGAATTTAAATAAGAGTGAGTTGGTGGGAGATTAAATAAGAGAGAGAGGGTTAGGAGATTAAAAACAAGATAAGGGAAGGGTTCGGTTCGGTTGTTTTGGATGTGTGAAAAATAAAAACCGAAATCGAACCAAACTAACTCGGTTCGGTTCAGTTCGGTTTTCTAATGTTTGATTTTGATTTTTCTCAGGTTAGGTTTTTTCGGTTATATTTCGATTTAATTCAGCCGGTTCGATCGATTTTCAGTAACCAACTAACACCCCTAATTACGGTTGCATAAATTGGAACCGATTCAGTTTCAATTCAGTTTTATTATTGGTTCATCTAGGTCATCCGTATGAACTTAGTTAGGTTTGGGAAAAAAAAAAGTATATTCTAGCTGATTTTTGCCCCCTCTTAAACACCTTTTTGGATAAAGTGTTTAAGGAAGAGGGCAAAAATGCAATTTCACCCCCTAGCAGTCAACCAAGCCGGTTTTCTCAGGCCATTAAGAATTTCTGAATAATTAGTTCATCTAGATCATCAGCATGAACTTAGTTAGAGATTATTAATGAGTGTTAGCTTATTCATACAATATCACGATCTCTCGTCTTACACTTTTACATTTTATTTAAATTTAATTTTTTGAGCTCATCTTACCTACCAACAGACTTGTCCACTTTTACATTTTATCTTTTATTTAAATTTAGTTTTTTGAGCTCATCTTACCTACCAACCGACATGGACAAATTAATTCAGCAGAGTCTGAGTGATCACTCTCGCATCTATCGCATCTCCATTAATTTCTCAGACAGGATTATTTCCGTTGGTTTCCAGCCTACCAAGTTTTATATTTTTCAACAAAGTGTCATCTAGGTGAATTGCAAGTAAAATAAGAGTTTCGTGATCGACCTTAAAATTAATTAATGAACTAATCCCCATAAGCTATAAACTGGAACTGAATAGTTAAAAACAGAACTTTCATGTACATTCAACTCAAATAGGTAAATTTTTTGCTAATGGGTACTAAATAACTCTAACGAAATCATTAAACAGTTTGGCTTACCTAATAAAGACTACTAATGAAGATCAATCCGAATACCAACTTCAAATATCATTAAGTTCAGTTAAAAGAGTTTCAATGTGCAGAGTCAAGCTATGTCTATATGCTCATTCTTTTAACATCAGCTACATATTAACTACAACATGCAAAAACATTAACAGCAATTGCGAAGCAAGCCAATAACAACTGCAAATACCATAAAATCTGTGAATGATTCAGTTTGCAGACACAAGCTCCTCTCTATACTCGTGAGTTTGAAAAATTAGCCAGGACCCACTTTGGGAATGTCGTAGTGCTCACTCATATTTGCCAGATAATGGTTGAAGTCCTCAATACGATCACGGTGTGATTTGTTAGAAATCTTTGCTAATCGTTTAACATCCAGTTGTTCTCTCTGCTCAATATATCGCCTCTCAGCTGGAGTTAGATGATCATCACAGTTGGGTGCACGTCCTTCGTCGCCCAAACTTTTGGATTCAGTTGTAGCCTCATCAGTTGAGTCTGTCAGTCCTTCGCCAGTTCCACCTAACAACCACCAACTTAAACTGTCAGAGATATAATGCAAACTTAAAACTCTCAGAGATCAAATGTGCACAAGTGCACGAGTTTTTCTGCACATAGATACAATGAAACCTAAACTTCAATAAAGAGTATAGCATCTGAAGTACATTATCAAGCAAGCTGAAGTTTACGGTGAAATGTGAATAAAACATAAACTTCAGTGAAGAGTTTAGCATCTGGAGTAGATTATCAACCAAGCTGAAATTTACAGTGAACTTTTGATTTGGCAAGTACTACCATTCTTTTGAGAGTGCAGGGACTTGCTTGTTATTCTATCACATTGTAAGTTATAGATATAAAATTCCCCAGAAAAATGACAATTTCTTGAGGTTTCGTTGAATCTAAATAGGCCGAGGAAGGGTTCCCTTCAACAATGAAATGTTACCCTGGAACATCTAAAACTTATGCCTAAGAAGCATTCCGAGACGAGATAATCTCCCATTCACTATGGAAACAAATTGGCTAGCGTTGCCCCATGCCTTTAGAACATGCATGGCACAGGAAAACCAGGGTAAGAACATGAGAGGCAAAAGATCTATGAGCAATATAGAAGTAGAAGAATATAGTTAAGAAGAAGTCAAGGAAGCTTTCTATTACAAAGAACATCAAACTTAGAAATCAAGACAAATATAAACACCTAAGAAACAACAAGTATGGAAACTCTCAATCATTTCAAAATTGATGAATATTTTATATGTAGAAGTTGATGTCAATCCATAATGGCATTCGAGGAGCTTTTTCTATTACATGACATTCAACATCAAGGTGGGTTATCAACGATGGATATTAGATATTAGTAATATTAATTTTTTCATTAATAAATGGGCCACACCCAGCATTACTACTTCAAGGACTTGCTTTCGTATTCAGAATTAGGGATTTCAATTCAAGTTAGGGTTTTTAATTTTTTAGGAAACTAATTACTTACTTAGCGAACTTAGGTTAATTATAAATAGAGACAAGTTTTGGAAGTTTAGAAATTGAATTTTATTAAGTAGGTCTCGCATACAAACCTCGAATTTGTGAGATTTAATATTTTAGTTGTTGATTATTCTGCTGCAAAACACTATCAATCAAGTTCACATAAATAGACCATTCCCGGATAGATACCATCCGATCCACATAAATTGCTATATTCATCTGATAGAGAATATACACTCTATCTTGATGAGTCCAAACATGAGTATCTGGTATTATCAATAGCCTTAGTACTAAATATAACCTCAATGTTGTCGGTGACTTGGTAATATTTTAGGTGTTGTTTGAACTCAAAATTATAATTCATTCTAGCATTAGAAAACTAAATTTAGATAAATAAGCAAAGAAAAAAAAAGTTCCAATCACGATCCTCAACCAACCTGATGAGAGCTCCTTTTCTATTACTTCTGATGTCCGTTCATAATGCTTCCTAGATTTCTTCTTTTTCTTAAGGCCACCAGCTTTCACATCTAAAGCTTTACCTTTCAGCTTCAGTTTTCCACCAACAACATTTTCATATGATGACATTTTCCTGTCAACGGATAAAATGTGAGAAGAAGAACCAAAAATCCAAAAGGTGACAATCATATAAGAAAATACACATTCAGAAAAATACTAGCTCTATTTGATATATGTTAACTTACTATATGGAGAAGATCCAACAAATAAAGAAAAGCAAAGCACCCAAGAGAATATTGTTACATATGACATTCAAAATGCACAATAATTAATTGACATTTCAGTCCGGTAATGCACAGAAAACCATAAAAAACCAATAAGGAGTTTTGCAGCAAACTAGTGAAGCTGTAAAGGACATGAGCTAATTGAAAGAACCAACAGAGGTATCAGCCGATCAGTCATACAATGGGGATGATTATAGATGTTTCATGTAAAACTGGTAAAGGAACGCACATGTCAAACTAGTTTCCACCATTTTCCACCCTACATTGGCTGTAATCTTCCTCTAAGAACAGTGAGTATATTAGATAAACTAATAAAGTGTTTTAAGATTAATCCGACCAAGCTAATAACTTCAAGGTCTTAGCTTTATATACTGGTGCCTTATTGAGTTTGCAATGCCCCATTTCTAATTAGCACACAGACACACTTTAGACTAAAACGTTATCCTGAAGTTGAATCTCCTAACAATCACCATCAGAGCCATTAGTCAACCATGGGTTTGAATTATAGGAGTGACTCGCATAAAAAGAAACTACTAGGACAAACTAACAGTTGACAAAAGGAAATTACTAAGCATAAAGTGAGAGTTTTTGCGTCATGTACCACCTACGACAATGACTCTATGGCATTGGGTGGTTTCAAGATGATGACCTGTGTTGTGAAGTATCTCTGGTATAATGTCAAACATCAAAGCTTAGAGCAACCAATAACTCAAATCAAATGATACATATAAGAGATGCAAACTCTCATAATTCATTCGATCACAGAAAAGTATGGCATTGGGTGGTTTCAAGATGATGACTGTGCTGTGAAGTGTCTCTGGTATGATGTCAAACATCAAGGCTTAGAGCAACCAATAACTCAAATCAAATGATACATATAAGAAATGCAACCTCTCATAGTTCATTTGATCACAAAAAAGTATGACGACCTCCAAACCAACAATCACACAATGTCTTAATATTTGTCCTATTGGCGTACTAGGGCGAGCTTCACATATGTTTACAATCAAACTACAATTTTCTCTACTTACACTGTTACACATTTCACATGAAATTGCAACATATTAAAAACCTAATGGCTAGAAAAATTTTGAAAATTGGAACTTATCTAAACCAAATTATCACCACATACTGTGGGTTTGCTTTCTTTTTTATAGAATAAAGATTAGCTGAAAAATCAACCGCAATAATAAACAAAAACACAAACACCAGGAAATAACAGTGAAAGGGAAAAATTTTAAATACATATACAAGCTTGAAATTTTGGATTCAAACAACGGAAATTCTAACTGGCGAGGAAACGGACGAGGGAGGGGGATGGAGGGTTGCACCCCCCTCCCTCGCCAGTTAGAAGGGTTCTTCAAACAATATGGTCTTTCTATCCTACCTCTTCAATTATCTGTCTCCCTTGAAGCCATGCCCAACACCCATCAAAATACACCCTTTGAAACTTACAATTACACAGTAGTCTATCCAAGTTACCAACAACCAAACCCCTTCTAAGAACCTTTCATGCTAAAGTTTCAAACTTTGAACACCCTTTTCTCCAAACCAAAAACCCCACACTCATCTAATAATGTTAGCTACCCTTCCACCACAATCAACCAAAACAAGCATGATTTTGACTCCTTTACAGCAAAACTAACAGTGGGGTTCTCATGAAATACATAAAATTGAACTCCCGATCGATAAACATGCAATTTGATATATAAATATTGTAAATTTACAGATACAAATTGAAACCCTAAGCAGGAAATTGGGGATTTTAGTACCAACCTTTTGATGATCCTTCTAAAACCTTCTCGAAATATGTGATTAAACTAGAAGGTGGATTTTAAAGGCGGGCACAAAATAAGGCTGCAACTTGGGGCGGGTAAACGGGTTCCCAAACCCAAACCCAACTCTACATCGGGTTTGAAAATAAATTAATTTTTTTGTTTTGCAATATCTGCCTTCTTTTACACAATCTAGCTGCTAACGAAATGAATTTAAGGCATTTGATGCCGGCATTGTCGAATGCTCTTTTGTATATTTCAGGTATTCACAAGATCCATCTGGTCATTAACGTCGTCATGATTCCCTTTTAGGATGTGTTTGGTTGTATAGAATCTTATGTCATGAAAATTCATGAGGGGACTCCTACATTTTAGGCTAAATTGATGTATCACTCCACATTCATCATTTGATTTTGTGATTAATGGTGTGAATAGAAGTCTCATAAACATGAGAATCACATACCTTAGAGGATCAAGGAGTGGGATTCTCATGTTCATGAGATTTTCATTTCCACCATTAATTACAAAATCAAATGGTAGATGTAGAGTGATATATCAATTTAGCCTAAAATGTACGGGTCCCTCATAAACACCCTTAACTCACTCTCATCCTATAGCGTGTAAATAGTGAAGTCAGAGAATTAAATTCACAGGGTATTTAATTTATGAGCAGTTGTATCTACGTTTTTATTAAGTCACAGAACTCCCTTTCTTTGCAACGAAAGTAAGGCTTGATCGAGCTGGAGCAGAAGAGATCTTCCCTCTAGGACCCTTAAATGAATATGAAATGTACACTATATCGATTGTATTATGTTTACTAGAAATTAATACTGCTTATTATTGTTAGTATGAATGGTATAGTGATCTGAGACAATTATCATCAACTTGTTACTTCGACAGGTCTGGTTTGGAGAAGGCTAAGGAGTTGGCACAAAGCAACAGGGGGTTGTGATTTGGGTGTGAAGCTCCTGATGGAAGAAAATAAGAGTTGAGGGAGAAATAAGAGGGAAGAGGTAATTTTGAGTTTTAGGGTAAAATGATAAAAAAAAAAAAAAAAATAGTATTTTAGAACGATTTTGTAAAAAAATGCGTAATTGAGAGTCGGACTCAATTAATTTTCTAAATGAAAGCCAAAGTCAAATAGGTATTAGTTAACTGAGTGTCAAACTAAAAAAAAAAAATACCTAAATTTATTGAGGAACTACATAATTATATCTTACCACGCATGCATGTTAGCAGTTTAAACTGTAGCTTTTGTGAGGCCATCAAATGGGCTATTATCGACATTTACAGTCACGAAAACTTAGGAAGAAACATCCATATGCTAAACATGGAATACAAAAATACTACTCTTAAGGGAGAGTCTCAAAGTTGGAATAAGATGGAACGAGCAAAGCCAACCCTAATTTCATATATAGGTTACAGAGGAACTAAAAATCCAAAACCTTTAGATAAAGGTAACAAAACTTATAAGTGGAAACTAGGTGTCTCCCCTTCATATAAGTTACATTTACATCTATATATCATATATATTTCCATATAGGATAATATGTACCTATATTATACTCTTATTCCTTTGAGACTACAAAGAATAGCACAACCACTACACATGAAACAGAGAAAACCCTCTTTCCCTAGTGATAGTAACCCATAGCAACCACTGGTATCCTCACCTTGTGCCCTCTACTACCTTTCATCACAACCTCGCCGAAGCTGTAGCTGCCGGTCACTGATCGAACTGTCAGTGACACAGTGAACGACCTGGACTTGCCGGGAAGTACAGTCATTGCTGGGGGGAATGCTTCGATGGCTATCGCTGGTGACATCCTGGTTGCAATGACGTAGGTTTCTTCTTCATTGGCAACGTTAGTGACGGTACGAGTTATGGTTCGGGTTTTTACTAGGTGGGAAACAGCGATTGATGGGGTGTTGAGATCAGTGGGGTGGCCGCTTGTGGAGTTGCAGGTTGAACTTGTGACATTCTTGATTTCACGAGGATCAATTCCAGGTGTTGCACACATGAAATTGATATAGTCCATGTAGGCTGCAAATTTACAAAGTTAGGAATACCCAGAAGCTAAGAAATGTTTGGATTTGGCAATATCTTGGCAAAGTGTCCATTTGGAAATTTACAGAATCACAGTGAAAGTGAAACAACATACCTATATCAAAGATGAGTCCAGGATCCAAGGCAGCTCTAGGATTAACATGGCCACTGCCATAATCAAATGGTGTAGCAGTTACGAGAGTCATAGTTTCTGATCCAGAATATTGCTGAGCTTGAATAGGCCTATCCGCCCTATCTAATGTTGTCGCCGTTGTCATCAAAGCTGATTTTATGGCAGCTGGACTCCATTTGGGGTGCTTCTGCTTTACAAGAGCTGCTATACCTGCCACGTGTGGTGCAGCCATGCTCGTTCCAGATATCATAGCAAATCCTTCTCCTGCTCAAAGCAAGAACTATGAGTAAACAAAAAATTTCCGGAAATATTATTTGAATCGATACTTCATGAAACTGAATAAAGAGTGGGTTTTGTATATTGGTGTAGCTCTTCACCTAAGTAATTCACTTCATCTGTTCCATTATGAGACCAAGCTGCCCAAATAAGAGAACCAGGAGCCAGAAGATCTGGTTTAAGAAGATCAGCGTCTTCAAAGCTGTAATCTTTGATGTCTGGACCACGTGCAGAAAATAACGCCACCTGAGGTGCTGACGTATGAAGTATAGGCTTCAAACCATCCCCAATGCTGCCCATTGCTTTGAAGCTCTTGACACGTCCAGTCCAATCTCTTGGTGTAGAGATATTGTAATAGTTTATAAGATCCTGCAGAAATACAGACCCACAAAAGCACACATAATATGAAAACCAACATCAAACACAAGATGCAAATTAACGGTGCTGATTGATTGGTTAAGAAAATGAAAGAACGCCAGAACGGTCCTCAACCAAGAAATATTGCATGGAAATATTTGCCTTGGCCCCAGCTCTTAAGTTATTATCGGCCCATAGATTTGAGCACTTTTCAGGAGGGATCTGGCCCGTGTAAAATATAAACACAAATTCAGACTGCCATAATCCCATCAGAGTAAGTGCCAAAATCCAATGGCTACAATTACCAATCAGGCTAAATATTTCTGGGGCCAACATGGAACGTAGTGAAATATTCATGGGTTCCGCTGTGCAGAAAAGTGTAGCAGCTGGCATCATTAGGATGGTGCTGGGAGGATGAAACGGTATTTAAGTCGATCACTTTCCGCTTTTCTGGTCAATAAAATTTGACCACCTTAAAAACCAACAATATAAATCTCTTCCACGATCTTATCTAATATGAACAAGGGAACTGAAACATTGAATTCATACCGCTGACTTGGCAACTTCTGTAATAACAATCCCAGGCATGCCAACTGGAACAGGATCGAATTTGGTACCAGGAGTAACATTCTCCACAGCCAGAACAAAGCCAACTGCACCAAGGGTCCTGGCAGTTTCTGAAACCTTCTGGACCGATGCAGTACCACTAACAAAGTTAAAGGAATAACCACAAAGAAGAATGTTTCCCCTCACTAAGTTTTTGTTAAAAACTTCTGGCCTCTGGCAGTCTTGAGAGCTGTATTTTGAAACAGAAGAACTTAACATTACATCATTCGCTGCAACTAGAGTGAATGTCCGATTTAAATGTGTAGCAGCTGCAGTGAGCAACAAAAAATTACTTCAGTTTCAGAAAACAGAAAGCAACAAAGTTAAAATGCAAAAATGGAAAAACTAGCGTGTGAAATAAAATTTACTTTCTTAATGATTGGCAGACAATGGAAATCTTGAGCTTGAGGAATTTAAACCGTTAATTCATAACAGTATGCCACTCGACCAATAATTTTCTAATCCTACACTAACCTATTTGTATTTAATAACGATGACCAACTGCATCTGTGTAGGCAGTGGATGGTTTGGCCATAAAGAATGATACTCATGTCTCTCGAAGAATAATTGTTGATAGTGGTAATCATTTGAAAACAAAAAAAAAGACAGAATAAACAGAACTCAATTTAGCAGTTGTGTTCACCCTATTATTCATGAAAGCAATATTTTAAGAATTCAACCAGAATCAGTGTCCTAATATTTTAAGAAGCGCGTTGTCACTCTGAGCAATCAAATAGCAACTTCTCAAATCTCGCGAGCTCAGCAGTATGTAACTGATAAAATCTCACAGAAAAATAAATAAGTACTTGATAAAAACTTACGTGATAAACCAATCCCAGCTAAGATTTTCCCATTTCCAAGGTACAAATGATTTTTGTATCTTCGATCATCAACAGCTGCAGCTACACTTGCTATCCATGGACTGTATGATACCATCGTTTTTGGGAAAGGACCTCCATTTCCAGCAGCTTGTACGACAAACACCCCTGCTTTAACAGCCGCAAGAAGTGTGGCATCAAATGGGTTTAAAAATGTGGTCTTAGTAGTTAATGGTGGACTGTTTGGTCCAACTGAAAGATTGAGAATGTCAACTCCATCGTGAACAGCCTGTCCACAAAAATGTGTGCCATTAATATCATTCTCATCATCTGAAACATTAGCAGGTTGGACCACTAGAGGTCAGCTGAATAAGTTTTTTTTTTTTTTTTTCAATTTCCTCTGGCATTAAGATGCAATCAGCAAAGAGTGTAATTATAATGAAAAACTTTTAATATAACTATAATGGCCTCCCACAAAATTTACAATTTTTTAGTTCATAAGAATTGCAAATGAACTCCCAGTACAATGCTGCTGATCAAATACTTGCCACTGTCAACTAATAAAGTGTTACAGCTCCGAGGAATTAGTTACACATTGTGGATGAGAGATGAATCAGTTTCTATAGTAGAATAAGGAGTGTAATTGCATAAGATGGCTGTTTCAGAGTCGTGGTGCAGCAATCCCGAACAAAACAAAATGAGCTAAATATGCCTCAGTAACCATGATAAAGCTTTATACCTGTTCGATGGCAGCTACCACATCAGCTACAAATCCTCCAAAAAGCCTGTAAAGAGCCTTGTACACAGCAATCCTGGACGATGATAAGAAGGAAAATGTTTTAGATGAAAAAGAGGATTTCATGAAATGATTTTTTCATAACTCCTTACCTAGCACGAGGAGCCATCCCACTTGCTTTTCCAAATTCATATCCATGCATTCGCACTGGAACTCCATTATTCCCTGCTGCAATTGCGGCTGTGTGGCTGGTGATCAATTTTGAGATAAATAGTTCAAAAAAAACCAAGTTAAAAAAAAAAAAAAAAAAAAAAAAGGGAGGTCCATAAGAGTGTTTTTTTTAATAATAAAGTCCATAAAAGTTAAGCATGTGTTGAATATGTAACAATTATTAAATTAAACTTGAGTCAAGAAATCATCAAGACAGATGAAAAGACTAGTAGAAATCAGCACATAAATGGTTTAGTATAGAACTGGTATTCCCTATGAGATATCGACGATTGCAGCCTCAAATTTAATATCTTGTTAAAATATTTTCTCTGGTCCACCTAAAAATTACAAGTCAAGAAGAGAAAAATATATTCATCCTTGCAGTTCCATAGGAGTTGGGTTTTTGTGTAGTCAAGCTCAACCTCTTTTCATGCTGAATAAGGATTGGGCTGGCCAACCTCATCTCTATAAATAGGAAAATATGCAAACTCCACAGGAAAAATAATGGCATTTCAGGTACGAATGACAGTAAGAACTTTTCACAAGTAGAAGAGAATTGCATCATTAACCAGCATGGTTTGATACTTTGAGTATGAGGTGGATTGAATGCGTACAATGACGGAGATTCTCAACTGTAAGCACCTAATAACAGATGAAGATACTTGGGAACGAAAATGAGGTAAAACAGGGATATTTTCCCAGAGCTTCCTATCTGATAATTTGATGGAGAACTCAAATCCCCTGAATGCCCATAGAAACCTCTCAACCAAAAATGGTTTCATGCTTGGACTCCATGTGCCCAACTTATGTAAACTTTATTATTTCGGCTTGAAAGCTCTCAGCACATAAACATCCATCATAAGACACACTTGAGATGACTTGAGGAAACCCTTTCTGTTTAGCAAACCACAGAACCAATTGAGATTACATGTTTGATTGTAGGGTATGTTAGCCACCTCATCTTCTTCGCCTACTTTCTTATAAACCTAGCAATGGAGAAGAAGAACGAGCTGTGAGATGAATGATTGGTGATAAGATGAACGGGTGAGAGGATCAACAAGTGCATCCATTTCTTCCTCGATCTACTTTTTAATTTTATTTCTATTGTTTCTTTTCTTCCCATAGCTACCTTGTGTTTTTTGACTTGGAACCCAAAATTGCATTGTTATTGCAAATCCTAAAAGATGAAATGTTTCCAAAGTGTTTAGCAAACATAGCACTTCATTCAATGCATTAGGGGAATTACTGGGAAGCCTTTCTCGGACTATATGGGGTGGTTTGCATGCTTCCAATTCCAGCATTGGATTGGAGGTGTCCAAAGGTTGAAAGAAGGGTGTCAAAAGTGGGGTGCTCTTTGGTCCCATATGCAAATTTTTTAGGCATTTGGCTAAAGAGAAATAGATGAATCTTCTAAATGCACGCTCTTATGGTGAGAATGTGTCTACTATGGTACTGATTTATCCGAATGAAAGTTCTATGCCACTGAAGACATGATGATTCATAGGATGGATGTACCCTCTTCATTGATATGGTCAAAAACTTCTTGAGAGTATTTAACAAACAGGAAGTTATATTGTACATGGCTCAATAATCAAATCCAAGTCCAAGTAAAGTTCAGGCTCAAGCCAAAAGCATATATAAGGTCCAAGTCCAGTTGATGTTACAGTCAAAGGTCAAATTATAACTCTAGGTGACTAGGTCAACTACTTTTTACCCAAACGTGCACATGTGCAAAAAAGGAAGTTTGTGACTGTTTTAGGGGAACACTAGGCTGACCCATACTTGTTAGATCTTATAGTTGATCTCCAAGTTACCTAGTTGAGTAAGTGAAAGGTCTCCAGTCTCCACCTAGATAAACAAATAAAAGGTCTCCACACCAAGATATGGGCAACTTAGTGTATCTGCTATGGTTATCTCACACCACTCTCTTGCTTGCTTCTTAGGTAATTGATCCTATACTTAACATTGATATGCAACCTTGACTCTTTGAATGGGCCTGGGCCTTAAACACGCTTTTAGCTTGTACTAGTATTGGACTTGCTTCTGAGTTCTGACTCATAGTAAAACATGTATACAAGTTTTTGAACAATAGATAACCCCTCTATTTAGATTGTACTCCTTATTTATTTGTAAATTTCTAACCTTCCAAAAAAAGACAAGAAAATGGAATATAATAAATAAAAAAGAACATACAACTTAATATATCCAAAAGCTAGAAAGGATTCTCTTTTAATGTTAGTGATTGAATACAACATCAAACCTGCTTGAAATGGATGTTAATTGATGTAATAAGACCGATTTACTATGAATAAAATAAAAAGAGAGAGAATCAGAGAAAAAAGTTGAACTGAAATGTCAGGAATCTAACCTCCCATGACCATCACCATCCAACGGAGATGCAAGATCAACAGCTGGGTTAAATGCTCCAGCCGCAATAGCAGCAGCCGCAAAATGTTGGGCTCCAATAATCTTCCCATTGCAGAAGTTCCTCTTAGTGTTTGGATCAACTTCGCACTTTCCTCTATATGTAGGAACAGGTCCATAGGCTGCGGTATTGCGGGTTCCATAGCTCATATGTTCTGGAAATATTCCTGAATCTACAAAACCTATCACAACGTCTTCCCCAGCCCTTTCACAGCCACCGCCTGTAGGCCATACTCCCATTGGAAGTCCTAAAAATTGGGGTGTGTGCGTTGTCAGTCTCTTTACCTTCCAATCCCTCTCTACAGATTGCACACCAGGGGATCGTCTAAGTACCTCTGCCTACAAAACAAATTGACCGTGTGTAAGAGCATTGAAGTGAACAATCAAGTAATTAATGAATAAAAAACTAACATAGATGAACTCTTCTTTACTTCACCTGTTCAGGCGATGTGTGAACAGCAAAACCATTAATAAGATGCTTGTAACTGTATAGCTTTTTATAGGTCCCATCTTCAAACAACAGCCCTAAAAGCATATCATGTTTCTTCTCTAGGTGATGGGCATATGACATAACAAATTCACTGCAAGGGAATCCAGCGGAGGGAAACAAAAATGAGATACATATAGGCAAAGAATATCAGTAAAAACATAGTAAGGGATTTCCAGTGACATAACAGAATTGTAACCAAGACTCTTGCTTCAAGACAAGAAAACATACCTTGTTGTATCAATCTTTTCATCAGAATCCGTAGCAGTGGCTGCAAATCCTTCAAGGCCACCTCTGTAAGTCACTACAGGCTCCCCTTCAACTGTAACAATGTAAACCTCCGCTCTTGCATGAATGAAAAGACCTAAAAGAAGCAAAATTGTACATCCAAGCTCCATCCTCATATTTATACAACAAAAATAACTAAAGCACTACTCTTGATCTGTTTCAAACAAGTTTCCAACCCTGTAATAAAGACAGGAAAGAAACAGAAAATAAGGCTTAAAGAAGAAATTGCTTATAAACGCTTATTTTTCCATATCAGCAAAGTGAAAAAATTCAGAGAAATCAGACACGGGGGAGAATGAGAGAGATGAGTGCTTATTCCAATGGGTTATTATTCACCATACAAAATACTTTAAACATCTTTCAACACACGTGGAGACTGAATATCTTATATATTGTCTACCATTTAAGGAACTGAACATGAAGAAAATACTCTAAATAGAAATAATATAATGGTAATACATGTGCATATAGTCAGATATGTCAAACAAAAACACAAATCTGGATCTCGCCTAACACTACACAACGCAGTCAAACAGATAAATTTAAAAAACTAACAACAATTAAATAGAAAAAATTTCTCCCCATTTCAGCTTTATTAATTGATGAAGATTCAAGGAAGTGTACAAACTTCCACATAAAGGATCAAACAAACAAAAAACAAGAGTTCACTTATCGTTTCTCATTTCTACTGAAAGACAAAATTCTTTAACCCATGTAGGAAAATACGCGTAATTTCTTGCATAAATTGCAATTCAAAGAGAATTTGAACAAAATGAAATTACTTAATCAATTCATAATTGAATATAAGCTTAAATTCTTACCCCTAATAAACAGACACTAAGAAATCCCCAAAAGCCAGAGCTCCGTCTCAGCGTTCACCCATTTCACAAGCTCTAAATGGCAAACCAAACAGACTTCTACTTGCACTGAATCAAAGCTACTCCAATTAGTGAAATACAGAAGAAACCCACAATTTCACACACTAAATAACTTGCTAAAGCACAAAAAGCCACTCAAACACTAATATTTTTACCATAACAAATCCACAAAAGTCTCAAAACCGCATATAATCAAAACAAAGCTTCGACTTTCACCGACGTAATCCACCTAAGGAATCACTGAGAGTACCTGCATTCATATTTACGCCAATAAACAAGAAGCTCAACAACACGCAAGCAAAAAAAAATATCTCTGATTCACGAAACGAATCAATAACAAGAAAAGTGCAAGAAAACACTTTACTGATTCAACCTAAAGCCGAAGACGAGAACAAGTGTACAAATCTCCTACATTACGCTTCCCGCCATTAAAGCAAACCTAAATCGATCTAATCTAGCAAGAGAATATCAAGAAAACTAGGGTTTCTGAAAGATTAATTAATAGTTATTCACGAAAATCTCATCATCAAGACATCGGAAGATTGTGTATTCAATCAACAGTACATATTAAGCTTTCTTCGAAATTAAATTCGAACTTAATAGCGGAATCGGAGATGATGGAAGCTAGGGTTTCAGAAGAAGTTTTAATTACGGGATTGCCATTGGAGGAGTTTGCAGAGAGAGTAAAGAGACCGAGTGAAGTGTGTGTGAGAGAGAGAGTTTGGTGAGTGAGTGAGGTTTTAATGAAGGGAGATTTATTTAAATAATAAACAAATAGTAATAGTGAATAAATAAATAAAGAGTAAATTATAGTGCACTGGTATTTTGTTTGGTGCTATTTATCTCGATGCAATCCTACGATGTCTAGTACGAGGCACTTAATCGGTGCATTTAAGAATTCCCCATAAATGAATGAAAGTTGTAAACAGGGTAATTGGTGAGACTCTTGTCGATGAATTGAGATGTGTGAATAGGTTGGTTCGGATGGTGCATATTATAGACGAATTATTGTGGTATCGTCGTATTGGTAATTGAGTAAGGCTAGAGAATCAAGTTTTGCAACTAGAATAAAGTGGCATTATCAGAGGAGGTTCTTTCAAAATCATGTCACATCATCATGATTGTAGAAACATGATTTTTTAGCATTTTCGTTGATAATTCGAGTATTAATTTTGCAAGTTGTCGGAAGTGAATGAAGTTGCAAACTAGTCAGGTAGACGGGATTTAGAGACAAGTCTATTTATATGGAAGGAATGAACAAATTTTTTTATTTTTATTTTTTATTGTAAAGAGTTCAACAAATATTCATGACGCGTGTAATAACTAGCAACTATTTTTAGTGCATGTTACCATACCATTGACATTTTTGTATATTATTTTGGAAAAAGAAATCAGGAGATGTTTTTTTTTTCCTCTCGTGATTGTCTTTTTTTTTTTTTTTTTTAACTTTTTCTCTCTTTTCTTCGACGGAAAGCAAGATTTACTAATTGACTTCCTACCAGATTAGTTTGACAAAATTTCTATTTCATTAATTAATTAAAAATTTTGATTTTTTTTTTCCTTTTCCATTTTTTGCTTATTTATTATTTATCGTCTATCCTTAATGGTAGCAACAAGCAATGAAAAAAGTTTCTTGGCCAATTTCCATACTATCCAACTTGCACTTTTGCTTTGTTGAAATCCTACCAAAATCCTAAATGAAACTCGAAAACATGGTAATTGGTAAGACTCTTGTTCATGACTTGAGAGATATGTGAATTATGTTCGTCCGGTGGTGCATCATTTTCATGAATATCTCTTCTTCTTCTTCTTCTTTTCTCTTTCGGTTGATGGAAAGCAAGATTTACTAATTGACTTCCTACTAGATTAGTTTGACAAATTTTCAAATAAAAAAATTTGAATTTTTTTCTTCTCGTTTGTTTATTTGTTTATTGATAGTCTATACTCAATGTTAGCAACAAGCAATGAAACAAGTTTCTTGCACAATTTCCATACTTTCCAACTTGCACTTTTGCTTTGTTGAAATCGTACCAAACCCTAAAGCACATATGGTCGTGAGATTATGAGAACAAAACATTAAGAATACACACAACTTTTATTTATGAACATGGGAAGGGAATACATTTAATTATATTGGTGACTTTAAATCTCAATGAGGCCCCCTCATAGTGTAGTATCCCACCACCATTACTACCAACATGTTAAAATTGATAAGATGTTTGATGAATTAGGTTAAAACATTTATAAAAGTTTGGCTTTGCAATTATATCAAACCACCTCCATGAAGATGACTTTATTATCCACATCATTGCTTCCAACATATGGGGTCTTCATATTCCATGTCCCACACATGCAATGCTTCATGCATGGATGATCAAGTGTAAAGTTCTTCAATAATACCATCTCATATGTGGAGGTTCAAAATGTGAAATTTCCCAAATTTTGATTATAATTATAACAAATCGAAAACATTTCAAAAGGTTTGGGATTTTCTCTCCTCGATTTCACAATTTAGGTAAGATTTTTTTTAGTGAAGTCAGAATTTTTACTTATAATTAAAAGCTTATCGAAAGCTAAAACAATAGTCTGTTTATTATTTTATTTCACCCATATAGGAATTACAAAGTCTTTAGATCACGACCCTTATTTTAAATGACAAACTCATTAAAATAAAAATAATATTTCAAATGCAAAGATTAATACAAAAGGCAAAATAGTCGAATTTTCTTTAGGAGTGAGCAAATTTGGGACAAAAAATCAATAATAATAATTGACTCTAAGAAATTAAAAATATATAAATAAATAAATAAGCTAGAAATTTGGCTAGCTATCATTTCTCAAACAATGTTAGGGTTGAAAATCGAACCGACGGTTCGGTTTTTCACCTAAATCGTGAACGAAACTGATTCTAATTTATGCAAACCGTAATCGAACCGACTAAAATTAAATCAAAACCAAAATAAAACTGAACCGATCGACTATTTTAAATATATTATATTATTTTTTTATAAAATATATATTGTCCATTATATATATTCGGTCGGTTCGGTTTGATCGGTTAAAATCACATAGAAACCGAAAACCAAACCGATCACTTTAGTTTTGAATTTTTTAAAACCAAAATCGAATTTAATCCGAACCAATCAATTCAGTTAGTTTGATCGGTTTTTTGTTCAACCCTAAACAATGTAAACGTGTGGATAGGGACCCAAACAACCAACAATGGATTTGCCCTTTTATTTAGAAACAGAACATATTAAATTTTTATTAATTATACATATTTGTCAAGAAAATTAGTGCAGTCTTAATCAACATATAAATGTCTTGATCAATGACATATTCGTTATAAATCAATCTGATTTCCCCCATATTTCATTGTCGGCCTTATCCCATTTTCATTGCGTCACATTTCATATTATAAACCACGACATTCCAGGATATAAGAAAGCGAAATGATTATGAACTATTCTTTTACATTATGGTTAAAGTTTAGGGGGCATTGTTGGTGTAATTATTTACCCAAAAAATAGTGAAGTTTAGAGATTAATTAGTTTAGTTGAATAATAATGATATAATAAATTGGAGATTTGGGAGCGGGATGGTCACAACAGAAGGGGTACCTGTATTTTTGTTTTTTGGAAGGGAATACATGTGAAGGGAGCCCCCACCTAGATTGTCTTTATACTTATACACATCATGTGATCCTAATGTGACAAATTCTCATTTCTATAGTTTATCTTCAATTCTAGGTAGTCAGGTTTTATAGGTTTTTTTTTTTGGTTAGGTTTTGAGATTTTTCCACTTCTTTCCTTTCTATAGATAATGGTTTTAAAGTCTGTCGGCCTAAATAACTCGTGGTTTATATATATATGTGATCCCAATCACACAAAAATATGTCATATTCTCGTTTTATATAATGACCCTTTCCCCTTATGCCACCACAACCACTCAGACATTGTTGGGTTAGATTGGGTAGGATGGGTCACCCTACCCAAATCCAAAACCCAACACAAACCTAAATGTATTTATTATTTATTTATTTTATAAACCAAAATTTTTATGCAAAACTAAGTATCTGACGAACATAGTTTTTGATTTTAATACTTTCAAGTGTTCAAAGCTCGTTTTGTATCAACGCTTTGAGTCTACCCGTTGTATGAAAATTCAAATTCATTCGCGATGCATGGAGATGTATCATTCTTTTTCTTACATTGAACTTAAATTTCACTATAGGAGTACGAGTTAATGAATGTATGAAGATATATGATTGATCCTATATGGTTAACCAAAATTAGGTCCGAAGAATGCACTCCTAATAATCGGTCGAAAAACTCAGAAAAATCTTAACCGATGTGCGACCTCTTACAAAGAGAGTAGATATCTGACCAACGGAAGTACAATTGATAAACATGAGATGTACACATTCATTTGTACAAATACTGGTCAATGAGATTCATGCAATCCACCCAAAAAAGTACAAAATCCAAACTCACTCACTCAATGACCAAAAAATCACAGCTTCCAAAAGTGATCTCAAAAGTGGGATTAGTTGTTGGAGATGGGCCTCAAAACCATCACCACCTTAGGAGACAAACAAGCAAAACCCTTCTTGATAGTCAAAGGACTCACAATTAACAAATGCTTCTTACGCGTTTTAACACAAAAAAAAAATCATCCTTCATGAATAAAAATGAATGAATAGCTTCAACTTTCTATGGCTTTTGTTTCACTTTATATCAATCTGTCAAAATTTATGATTGACTCTTTGAACTTTCTGGGGGTAATCGGTGTGTAAATTTTTTTATTAGTCTATCTGATATTCATTATGTCTTAATCAGGTACATAATCTAATTTTTATAATTGATCGATCGCTCTCAATTTGATATACGTTGCGTCTCAATGTCGCAATCACACAATAATATAGCTCGTGCCTATACATGCAACTTTTAAGATAGGGATGGCAATGGAGCGAGTATGTATTTAATTGGTATCAATATACACTTTTAGATGAGAAATTAAGGATTTGCATTAGGAGGTCTATGTCTGCCTAAGCGTAAGACTAACCTCAAGCCCATATGCATTGCTGGATAGAGGTCCAATACAACTTGAAATCGAAACATGAACAGTACCTATCAATAAACACGCTGAAACAACACGATACACAATGCTAATAGGTTTTTTTTTTGGTAATTTGCACTTTGCCTCCTATTATATATAGCTAATTAATAAGTAGATCCATCATTAATCATTATTACAATTATCCCCTTTACTGATGGTCAACGTCTATTGACTGTCAATTTTCAAAAGAGATTACCAAAATGCCCTTCAAAATAAAGGCTGAGATTTAATCTTTCGTATCTTAAACATCTCATCTCGATGAAAAGTATAAGGGCCAATTGAAATTGCTATCGTATCTCGAGAAAAATTCAACTGTCGATTTTTTAAAAAAATATTTCATCTTAAACAACTCATTTTGAGAAAAACCTAACGGTTCAAATTTAATAGTACACACAAGATAAATCTAACGCTCCAAATTTAATCATTTACGCAACTCGAGAAAATTGACAGTCCAACGCACATCTCGAGACAAAATGATGCCTCGGCCTTATTCGTTCATGCATCTTGATGAAAATTTGGCTTCGTATTTATTTGCATGCGCATCTCAATGAAATTTCTCGTTTATTCATGCACGCATCTTGATAAACATCTTATGCTTCAGTGCACAACTCAAACAAATCTGATTGTCCAACACGCATTTCAAGAAAATTCGCTAGATTATATTTATTCGTCACACATCTTGAGAAAATCTGACGTTTTAATAAATTTTAATATAATTTTGCATTTAACCCCATAAAATAAATTTTAGTTTAATTTTGCATCTTGAAACGGAACATACCTAAGAGATGATCAAGAAAATTTTGATTTTCTTCATCCTCTATCTCACAAACTAGCCACCACCTCCCCCTTCATCCTCCATCATCTTCCTCATTCCTCCTTTATCCTCCTTCATCCACTTTCTCAATTTCTTCATTCCTCCTTTTTCCTCTTCTGTTTCACAACCCTTATAATAAAGTTGAGGTTTCATTCATCATTCATCCACTTCCTCATTCTTCCTTCATCATTATTCTCATTCCTCCTTCATCATTTTTCCCCATTCCTTATTCTCCCTCCTTCCTCCCCCTTCATCTCTCAGGTCTATTCAGGGGGCAAAATAAAATTCAAATTTATTTTAGAGAGCAAAAGTAAATTAAAATTTATCATACGTCAGATTTTTTCTCTAGATGCATGCATAAAATAAATACGAGCTGTTAGATTTTATCGAGATGTGTGCCGAGCCTGTAAATTTCCTTGAGATGTGTGTCGGGAATGTTAGATGTTCCTCGAGATGTGTGCATGGATAAAATTGAGTCATCAAATCTACCTCGAGATGCATGCACGAATAAATCTAATATGTCAAATTTACTCGAGATGTGTGCTGGATTGTCAGGTTTTTCTCGAGATGCATGCCGGACAGTCAAAATTTCCATGAGATATGTATTGAAACCTCAGATCTTCTCGAGATGCGTGCCAATTACATTTGGACGGTTGTACTTACCTATAGATGTGTGTAATATTAAATTTGGACCATTAAATTTTTATCGAGATGAGTTCGTTTGAAATGTTTTTTTTAAATCAATTGTTGGATTTTCTCGAGATACGATTACGATTCCAGTTGAGCCTTAGGATTTTCCTCGGAATGAGATGTTCGGGATACAAAAGATTCAATCTCAACCTTTAATTTCTGAGGGGCATTTTGATAATTTGCTTTAAAAATTGACGATCAATGGACGTTGAGCGCTAGTCGAGGGAGGTAATTGTAATAGTGATTAATGTATAGTCTACTTATTAATTAGCTATGTATAATATGGGACAAAGTGTGAATTACCCTATTTTTTTAGGAGTAGGAGGTGTATTTTTATTTTTATTATTTTTGGTAAAAGCTTATAGCATAAATATTAATAATTACGAATACTGTTATCCCGCTGTTGTAGCTAAGTTATGAGCCTCATAATTAAGGTCTCTATTAATAAAATTACATAACCAAAAACTGTGAATGGTAAACAGTGGTTGTAGGAAGTGTATATTAATGTTAGAAAACCAAAATTTCAGCAACCAAGGTAATATGACATGATTTTTAGATGAATGATAGAATCTTAAAATTATGTGTAAACCTTAAAGCTCCAAACTTGTTAATATCATGTCAGGTGTTTATTTTTTTATTTTTCCTTAACTCCTCCCAGCCTAACATGTGATAGGATTTAAACACTGGATTTTGATTCCATCCACCACAAGTCCATCACAAAGTTGGTACCCATTGGCAGTTTGGGTCGTGTTTCCGAGTTCCAATAAATTTGATAAGGCCTATAGCCCAAGCCCCATCTCAGGTGAAGTGGACTGCCTGCACATTGCTCTCAACTCTCATACCCTCCCAAGCTGCTCAAAACCAAATTTTGCAGAGATAAGCAGTGGAACCATCTCTCCCTTTCTCTCTCATGATTAGTTTCATAAACGCCACTCTCTCTTGCGCGAGGACCCCATCATCATCTTCTTCTGAAGGCAGAAGATGCAAATACTCTGGTCAGTCAGTGGTAATTTCTCTGCCCCTTCACTCTTTATCATTCATTTACATACTTACTTCTTTCATTTCGATTGAAACTCAACCTATTGAGTTCAAATTCATGAATTTTGAGGAAACCCCATTATGTTTTTGATCTATTTGTAGAATGGGTTAGCTCAGTTTAACTTAGTTTTGACTCAGCTTTAGTTGATTATCACTGTAAATGTAACTTTTTTCATGAACTAATATGTTCAATTATACTTGTAGAGACCACTTCCAATACGTATAATTACAGTAGGAAAGAAGAGATCCAATGGGGTTCAATTGTTGGTTGATGAGTATGTAGAGAAGATCAAGTACTATTGCAATGTCGAAGACATTCAAGTTAGGTCGAATCCCAAAAATACTGGGTATGTACACTCAAATTAGTCTTATTTTTTGTGATTGTGTTTACTTTTTATACTATTATCCGAAATCAAATAACAAAGAAATGAGTAACATTGTTTTTTACATCAAGACTTCTAAGTGCCTGTTAAATTTACGGTTTCCATGTGAAATGTAGGACTTGAATCACTTAAACGCAAACCGTGTTCCTCGACTTGTATATGATACCATTAGGATAAATGATAGCACCCGTTGATTGTTTAATCATTGCCACTGTAAGCGGCAGTGACTTATATCGTTTGTTTGGAGCTAATGATATGAATCTTGTTCCACCACTTTCACTAGAGTCATATTATTAAGGAATGCATTTTTAATCTATGTTGGCGACCATAATATATGTCCTTTTTTTTAACACATTTTTGGAATCCAACCCGGTCTGAAAGTTGCCTTGTGCTCTGCTAATGTTATTTGGTATAGACTTCTATTTGTAATTGGCATTATGGTCAAATAACATATCAAAGGTAAATTTCATGGTTAACGTGAATTAGCACATACTAGTTCTTGAGATTAGGACGTATATAAAGTAAGTTAATGTAACTAAAACCTTGTTGAGAACCAATCGTTTGAAATGGTTCACCTCTCGATGTGGTGTGTGATTATGCATCTGACTGATGTCTGTCTCTTTAAGAAACAATATTCTCATGAATATATTTTATCTTCAATTTTTTTCCCTTCTGTCCCAAGCAGTAATGTGAAGGCTCAGATCGCAGGGGAAGGTATGGTTGTTATGCAGCATATTAGGCCTGAAGATTGGGTAAGCCTTGATAATCCTTTTGGAGCTTGTTATAGATAAACCGATTCCGAAAAAATGAGATCACTTAACAACTGCCTGTGTTAATAAATGTACTCATAGTCATTTAACTTCTAGCTCGATGACTTTCCTCACATTGTGATTAGACTCTACAGGTTGTGATGTTGGATGAGCATGGCCTAGACGTCGGCTCTATTCAAATGGCTGATTTGGTGGGAGATGCAGGGAATACGGTACGCACTTAGCTCAACCTGTATACTCTTAATTAAGGTCACCAACGTACAAGTTTGTTCACATTTTTTCTTCATGGTAAAAGCGTAGAGGTGTGCCATTACATCCATCTATCCAGTTACATATTTTAGACTGACTTTTTACTCAATCGCTTCAGGTTAACAACTATTATACATCGAGATAATCCAATCCATCATTGTTTCCATATCTCATCTCAGTATATTTAAAGTAATGAATGACTTGTCAAAATCCTTGATTTTGCCTAGATTACAAATTATCACTTTTGTAGAAAAAATGCTCAAAACCGTTGTTTGTTTGGATACATCCATTAATTTTCCATGATATATATAGTGTGAAGCATGCTTATTCATAACTCTTAACTTCTGTGAGGGACTAATTTTTTGAAAAGGCCGGTTTATCATCATAACCATTGTTGTTGGATACACTCAACAAAAATAACTACTTAGTTTTGCTAGTATAATTTTTTGATAAGCACTGACCTGATATATTGATAAGAACTGATTGCTATGTTGCAGAATAGCTCCAAAGCAATGCAATACTGATGACAGAGAGCAGTTCCAGCAAAGAAGTGTATTGACAGAATGAAGAAACTTATGAATGTAGAATCTCAGCAATTGGAAAGAATTGTAAGGAGTTGTATTGGATAGAAAAGCTGATTCGAGATAGCAACTCTCCAGAGCATAAGCTCAATGTACAATTTGTTTATCAATCAATAGACACCTTTTGTTCTCTCAGCATTCTCTTATTTATAGCACTTAGCTAATTACAATTGCTCTCTCACCTACTGACAGCTAATTAACCAATCACAACTACTGACAGCTCATTTAACCATATAACAGCACATATAACAAACTGCCTAACAAATTCCCATTCCTTAACAAAGCATTTGCACTTTAGAGCATTTGTATCAACAAGGCACTCTCAGTCCACAGAACACTCTCAGCATTCCTAAGCAGCATTGCAGACAGCACTCTCAGTCCTCAGCCTCAGCATTCCTATGCAGCACTGCAGCAGTCTCAGTACTCTCTTCAGCATTCTTTTTCTGTCTCCTGGAGTAAGTATAATGAACAGGAGGTTTAGAATATAGAATCCTATCAATACCCGGCCCCCAAAGACGCACCTTGTCCTCAAGGTGAAAAGAAGGGAACTGCTGATTCAACAACTCGAAGTCTTCCCAAGTGGACTCAAACGCAGGTAAGCCGTGCCATTTAATCAAAACCTCAATTGTAGTCGACTCACCTTGACCCTTAGGCCTGACATCCAATAAAGATTCAGGAACCACCAACAATTCACCCTCATTGCTAAGCTGCTCAGGCAGAGGATTCACAGGCAAACATTGTCCCTGGGCACGCCTCAGCTGAGAGACATGGAACACCGGATGAAGCCGTGAATGGGCAGGAAGCTCTAACCGATAAGCCACAGCGCCCACCGTATCCAAAATCTTATAAGGGCCATAAAAACGTGCCGATAACTTGTGATTATTCCTAGCAACCAGTGAATGCTGACGATAAGGACGCAACTTCAGAAATACGTAACTACCCACAGCAAAAGATACATCACGCCGGGACTTATCTGCCTGAAACTTCATGCGCTGCTGCGCCCTTAACAAATGCTGCTTTAAATCAGCTAACACTCTATCCCTGTCCATCAATAAATGCTCTACTGAAGACGTAACTGCGGAACCAGTGGTATATCGAATCAAGGGAGGAGGATCCCTGCCATAAAGAACTCGAAAAGGAGAATAACCGGAAGCCGAATGGACTGACGTATTATACCAATACTCAGCCCACGAAAGCCATTTACTCCACTGTTTCGGCTTATCAGAAGAAAACAACGAAGATACGTCTCAATGGATCTATTAGTTACCTCAGTCTGCCCATCGGTTTGTGGGTGGTAAGCGGTACTGTACTTCAATAAGGTGCCTTGTAGACGAAATAATTCTTGCCAGAATTTGCTAAGAAATACCTTAGCACGATCTGAAATAATAGATTGTGGGGTGCCATGCAAGCGTATAATGTCTCTGGAAAAAATTAAGGCCACCCCTTCCGCAGAAAATGGATGTCTCAAGCCTGAAAAATGAGCATACTTGCTCAAACGGTCGACCACAACCAAAATAGTATCATAACCACCAGAGCGCGGTAAACCCTCAATGAAATCCATTGTAACTTCGTCCCAAACTTGAGTGGGGTAACGGAATCGGTTGAAGCAAGCCTGCTGGAGATAAGGCCAAATTCTTATTCCGCTGACAAACATCACATTCACTGACCCTCCTTCTGATATCCGCTTTCATGCCCACCCAATATAGCTCCTTAGCAATCCGTTGATAAGTCTTTGTTTCCCCCGAATGACCGCCCACAGGAGATGCATGAAATTCCCGAAAAAAAATAGGGATGAGAGAAGAAGAAACAGGAATAACCAACCTGGATTTGTAATAAAGCATATCCTGGCACACTGAAAACCCAAGTCGCCCAGACCCTTGCAAAACTTGCTGTTTCAGCTGTGTCAAAGCAGTATCCCCGTCAATCTCAGAGCGCAAAATGGACCAATCACGCCAAGCAGGTAACGTGAGGTGAGAGCACGAAGGAGATGGAGGAGGTCGGGACAAAGCATCAGCCGCCATATTAGAAGAACCCGTTCTATACTGAATTTCAAACTGGTAACCCAAGAGTTTACTCACCCATTTCTGATATTCTGCACCAATGACCCGTTGTTCCATTAAGAATCGTAAACTCTTCTGATCTGTTCGTACCACGAATTTCCTGCCCAACAAATATGCTCTCCATTTTGTAACTGCCAACACAATCGCCATCAATTCCTTCTCATAAATGGGTTTGAGCCTAGCACGTTGCCCCAATACTTGACTAAAATAAGCTACCGGTCGTTGTTCTTGCATCAATACTGCGCCTACTGCATAACCAGACGCGTCAGTCTCAACGACGAACTCTTTGGAAAAATCCGGCATAGCAAGTACCGGAGCTTGAGTCATGACGAGCTTCAAATTCTGAAACGCATCCTCAGCCGGTTGTTGCCAATTGAATCCATTTTTCTTCAACTGAGCAATGAGAGGCCATGCTACCTTACTGTAGTCTTTGATGAATTTACGATAATAACCCGTCAAACCCAAAAAACCTCGTAAATCCGTAAGATTCTTTGGTTGAGGCCACTCCAACATAGCTTGAACCTTAGATTTCACCATTGCCACACCATCAGCAGAAATATTGTGCCCCAGATAGCTCAATGTCGAACACCCAAATTCACATTTATTTTGATTAGCAAACAGTTGATTATCCTGTAACAACTTCAAGACAATCTCCAAATGGCGCCAATGATCTTCAAGTCCCTTGCTATATACCAGTATATCATCAAAAAAGACGAGAACAAACTTACGCAAAAATGGACGAAAAATGGAATTCATCAGGGCCTGGAACGTTGCGGGCGCATTTGTCAAGCCGAAGGGCATGACTAAAAACTCATAATGCCCTTCGTGTGTCCGAAATGCCGTCTTGGCTTCATCCCCCTCTTGTAATCTGATTTGATGATAACCCGATTTCAGGTCCAATTTCGAGAAAATATCCGCTCCATGGAGTTCATCTAACAACTCGTCGATAATGGGGATTGGAAATCTATCCGGCACCGTTTGTTTGTTCAATGCTCGGTAGTCGATACAAAAACGCCACCCTCCATCTTTTTTCTTCACCAACAAAACGGGACTCGAAAATGGGCTCACACTATGACGTATAATACCGGCCGATAACATTTCCGCAACCAACCTTTCGATTTCATTTTTCTGGAACTGGGGATATCTGTAAGGACGCACATTCACTGGACCAGCTCCCTCATTCATCACAATGGCGTGCTCGTATCCCCGTTTTGGTGGCAACCCGCACGGTAACTGGAAAACAACTTTGTACCTTTGTAAAAGCTCCAATATTGTACTCGGAATGTCTGAAACTCTACTCTCTGAGAAAGCCATCTGACCCAATTCCACCAAGTAACCATGTCCCTCCTGCTTCATAGTACGCATCATAGCCTTCAATGACACCAAACTCTTTCCCAAAGATGGATCTCCCTTGATTGAAAATTTTTCAAACCCCACTTGAAATTGCAAGTGTTGATCCTTCCAATTTACTGAAATTGTTCCCAAAGTCTCCAACCACTGAATCCCCAATATGACATCCGAACTTCCTAACCCCAATGGAAGAAAATCTTCCTGAATTTCTATACCTTGTAACAAGACTTTCACCCCTTTACAAACCCCACTTCCTTGTACTGCATCACCCGAACCCATTATTACACCGTATCCTCCCGTAGCCGTTATCGGTAGTTTCACCTGATCAACCACTTTGTGAGAAATAAAGTTGTGGGTGGCACCACTGTCTATCAAAACCACCACCTCATGACCCGAAATTTCACCAACCAGTTTCATCGTCTTTGGGTTTGTCAAACCCATAACCGAACTCAGAGAAACTTCCACTCCTCTACTGATCTCCACTACCTCAAGCTCTTTCTGTCCTTCATACCCCTGATCCCCTTCATCTTCTTCCTCACTGTCGGCTTGAGCGATAAGAACACTGACCTCCTTCCGTTTGCATCTATGGCCCGGAGAATACTTCTCATCACACTTGAAGCATAACCCCCTCGCCCTCTTTTCTTGGTATTCAGAATCTGAGAATCGTCGAAGCTCCCCTTTTGCAGCCGCCTGTCTTTCGTTTTCGATTGAAGAAGTGGGTTGGTTGAAGCTTCTGTAGGGAGAATGAAAAGTTTGCCCTAATGAATCAATATGATTTGGTTTTGGGCCGAGAACAGGCTTTGTGTTATAATTGTGGAAACTTGGCTTGGAAAAGCCCAATGTCCTTTGTTTTTCTTCAACCCTTTGGGCCATATCCATGGCCCGACCCAAGAACCCGGGGTCTAACATTCTCACCTCTGCCCGAATCGATGGTTTCAAGCCATTGATGAACTTGCTGAGATAAACCTCCTCATTCAGGGATTCTAATGGAGCCGCATGGGAAACAAAGCGTCTTCTATACTCTGCCACAGATCCCTCTTGTTTCAATGCCAAAAATTGCTCACAAAGTGATCCCTCTTGAATTGACCTAAATTGTTTCAAGAGCAAACCCTTAAGTTCTTCCCAAAAAATTATCCTCCTTCTCTTACTTTCCCATTGATACCACAGAAGGGCATCCCCTTCAAACGCAATCACAGCCGCCTCAATCTTCTCATCGTTACTGTATCGATTTATGGCAAAGAATCTCTCAGCCTTCATAATCCATCCATCAGGATTCGAACCTTCAAAGGTAGGCATTTCTAATCTTCTATGTCTCTTATCAAATTGAAACCCTTGTGAAGAAGATCCACCCATTCCACCATTGGGACTATGAGTTTCCACATTCATTGGAGGAACTTGATCTTTTTCATTTGTAGAAATTGGTTGTGGAGTTTCTTGTTGTCTCTTCAATACCAATTCTAACATTTGTTTCAATTCTTGGAAACCCCCATCCAAAGAATCCATTTTCCCTTGCATGCTAGCCATAGATTCTTCAATAATCTCCATTCTTGCATTTACATTAACTCCTTTTCCAGCCATTTCACAGGAATTCGAATGCTCTGATACCAATTGATAAGCACTGACCTGATATATTGATAAGAACTGATTGCTATGTTGCAGAATAGCTCCAAAGCAATGCAATACTGATGACAGAGAGCAGTTCCAGCAAAGAAGTGTATTGACAGAATGAAGAAACTTATGAATGTAGAATCTCAGCAATTGGAAAGAATTGTAAGGAGTTGTATTGGATAGAAAAGCTGATTCGAGATAGCAACTCTCCAGAGCATAAGCTCAATGTACAATTTGTTTATCAATCAATAGACACCTTTTGTTCTCTCAGCATTCTCTTATTTATAGCACTTAGCTAATTACAATTGCTCTCTCACCTACTGACAGCTAATTAACCAATCACAACTACTGACAGCTCATTTAACCATATAACAGCACATATAACAAACTGCCTAACAAATTCCCATTCCTTAACAAAGCATTTGCACTTTAGAGCATTTGTATCAACAAGGCACTCTCAGTCCACAGAACACTCTCAGCATTCCTAAGCAGCATTGCAGACAGCACTCTCAGTCCTCAGCCTCAGCATTCCTATGCAGCACTGCAGCAGTCTCAGTACTCTCTTCAGCATTCTTTTTCTGTCTCCTGGAGTAAGTATAATGAACAGGAGGTTTAGAATATAGAATCCTATCATTTTTGTACAAAGGTTATGCTTACCAGGGCTTGGCACTGAAAATGCAGTGCAGAATGTCAATTTGGTATTGTGAACGCATCAAAAGAATCACAGAACCAAGAATGACTGTAAACCGACTACTTAGCATTGATTTTGTTTTTATTGTATACATGACACTGGTTTGATTATCTATTTCTATATGGTGGATACTTGACGCTATCTTTTCTGTTTCTTTTAGGGATCATCAGCATTAGCATTTTGCATTGGTGGACCTTATGGACACGGGCCTCAGTTGCGTGAACGTGCTAATGTTACAATCAAGTTGTCTACCATGGTCTTGAACCATCAAGTAGCACTAATAGTGCTCTTAGAGCAACTTTATAGGTAAACTTCATCTAAACTACTATGTTGAAACAATCATCCCAGTGTAAGTATGAAATTGATGAGAGAAACTCTTGATTTTTATTTTGTCCCAGGGCATGGACAATTCTCAAAGGACAGAAATACCATCATTAGCAAATCCTACTTGCTTCTCGCAAGGAACCTATATAACAGGTACTATTGAAAATCACTTTTTTTTTGTACAATGTATCAGGAAGCAAACCCAATAGCGTCAAGGGATCGGTAGGTTTATGTCTTCTCGAAGTATTTATAACTCCTAAATTTCTTGAGAGTTGCAACATCCAACATTTTTTGTCGTGGGCAACTAACATGGCAATGATGTAAGAGTGATCAAAAGCAGACCTTACCTCTTAGCACAATTTGATAATAGTTATTCGTTTGTGTGATTTCACAGGCAAATGACAAAGGAACACACGACCAAGTGGAGCAAATGTTGTCCAAAACTGCAAGCTCTTACTGAGGATGCTGGGGAGTGAAGTCGAACAAAATATCAGACAAGGGAAGAAAGCAACGATTGGTTAGTCAAGGAAGAAAACATGTTTTTGTAGGTCATATAGCTAATAGGAACTATGTAGCTTATGAAGGTGCTGTAAAGAAGACTTTGAAAAGTTTGATTAAGGTTAAAAAAAAAACATAATAACAATGAGTTGCTCTCCATGTAATGATTTGTTTAAAAACAAGATGTGCATCACTAATTAAGAAATTTGGGCATTTGATCCAACATTTGTATTGGATTAAAATTCTGCTCTGCTGGATGGAATTAATGCAGGTAAGATGTAATCTGCGTAAGATTTAGATATTATAAAGTTATGAAATAAAACAAACATTTAATACACATGCATCTCTTGTTGAAAAATTACATGGATGCTTTTGTTTGTGACTTGGATTAGAATACCAGTTGATTGGATTCCTTCAAGTTCAAACATACAATCACAAAGTCCTTACATTATGCCCATCGAATAGATATAAAAATAAGCTTATGGCATTGTACATACATTTTTGACAAGGAACACCATGCGTTTTATGGTTTACAAGGGTAAAGACAGACTGATGATCTCAAGTAGCGTAGCCCAGTCATTTTAAGTGAGCTTGCCGAGTATTCCATTCATCATGATTACTCCATGGTCCTGAAATTTGAAAACAAAGGGGTTAGCATAAGTTTTAGTTCGTTATATTGATCAAATACCACAAAGCAATCATATATTGGGATGGGGAGCATCAAATAAACACGTCGATACAAAACTGAGATAGCAAAGCATTTTGAGATCAAGCCCCATAAATTATGATCATACACAACTACTTGCACCCTGCATTTGTGGATGAAATCCCCCAAGAAGGGTTAGAATGGCAGTTCCCGTCCCTTGAACCTTCCCCTGAACCTTGACCATATCTATGAGAGATCGTAGATCTGAACAGATTTGGTGGTATTTATTTATTAATTATTTTGATAGAAAAAACTAATTTTCGATTAAAAAAAGTCGTTCAAGAAATTAATCCAGAAAACTGGCGCTGGAGCCAGATCTCATGGAATGTAATATGAATGTTCTGTGCCTTGAACCATAGAAAGTAACTATCATCATAGAAAAATAAATCTTGGGTTTCAACTATTCATTAGCCGGTAGAAGCAAAGTTAGGATCATTTACCAATCAGAACATGTAGTACACTTGCAAGGTGGTCTTTTTAGCACTCTAAAGCAAATGTTGGCACCTACAATGAAAAAATATTGTAGCGTAAGTTGACTTCAAAAAAATACAAACATAAATCTTTCAAATTCAAATGACTTGTTGATGGCAAACACTCAAGTACAAATTTCATCTCATGCAAAAACTGAATTCACCAAAGAGAATCTAGATTTCCTTAAGCTGCATATTTAATATATATAGAACGAAGAAACCAAGCATTACCAATTGATCTGAACGAGTATCACTTACGTAAGATTTCGATTTCATTCCCAAAACTAATAAAATTCCTAATTCATTACTACAGTCCTTCAAAGAGGTTGCAATTTGGGAGGAGCTTGTTAAGCAAGTCTCCAATGCTTATCAAATCCCTGCACATCCAGAAGTAAGAATCAGAACTATCCTAATTCCCAAACACGGATTTGCATGTGCACTGCGATCCTTATTTTTATCATAATCACAATCTTTCTGAATGGTTATCAGCATCATAGCAATCCCATCGGTGCTAGTCTGATTTGTGTTGCCTAGGAAACTAGGTTTCGTTAGTTTGTACATACTATGCTGGTTTAGGAAGCAGTGTAATAACAACATCCTCTACACTGCTATTGGAAGGTTTAACGGATAGATATCTATTAATCCATAAACAGTATGAAGGTTGTCATCCAAAAGGAACACATACCGAACTTCTGGGTTTTGATGAGGTATATAAAGCATTGCTTAATGGAATTAGAAAATAGAAATTAATCTCTCAACTCTTCAACAATAACTGAACCATTCACAGCCAAAGACACATACATGTTCAATCATAATCACAAATGTATCCAATGCTTCCAGAAAAAAAATCATTTGCTTAATGTTTTAATATTAAAAAGACAAGATCCCAGGTAAATCCTACCTCAACCATGTTTTCATCAATAGAAAAATTCAGTCCCGCATTGATTGTACCATAAGCACTATCATATTGAAGGATCCTCAACTTTCCTTCCTGCATTTTGGTAAAACAAATATTTAGGAATCCAAGGTATCAGACTCAGTGGTTCATTTCCAAAGAAAACATATTTACCAATAAAGATTCTACCTTTGTTCCGTAAACAAGCCCACCACCAACCAAAGGATGAAAGCATGCGACATTAACTTCGTCTTCTGCACTAGGTAGCACTCTCACAAGTTCCATGTCAGAAACTCTGTAAACCTATATCAAGGAACAGACAATGGAACGACGTGAAACCAATGAAAAGTCAATCAAGAAACTTGCACGCAAAACATGACTTTATTTTTAAAAATGGCAAAGACAAGGAGTAATTAAAGCAAGTAGATAGGAGAAAGTTGCATATTCACTAATCTTCAAAATGGTAAGGAATAAATTCATACAAATTATAAACGGGCAATGGAAAATTCACCTCCAAAATTGTGTATATAGGTATTGTTGTCTCCCCGTCGATGACAATACTTCTGAGAAGTGAACTATGTCGTCGACCATAGGCCAGCAATATATGCTCAGATGTAGGAGAGAACTGCAGAAACAAAATTTACAGCTCAAGTTCAAGCAGATGTTCAAAGTAGTTTTGCTTTTCCTCCTTTTATATAAACATCAAGAAAGTTCAATAATCGAGGGAAAATTATTAAGTATATTATTGATCAAGCAACCAAAATTTGGAGAAAACAAGTACAGAAGTAATGAAAATATACAATATTTCCACTTAGCTACAAAAGATTCACATGAAAAGGGGTTGCTTTGTTGAGCTAAAATGATTCTATGCCAAAACAAACCTTACAAATTCCCCATCAACCTGCATACTCCTCTCTAACAAGAAGAATCCAACCCAAACCCTCATAAAAATAAAAAAGGGTGTGTGCGTGTGCGGCGGCCGCCTGGTGGGGGTACAGATGGCTTTTTAGTAGGTTTTCTCAACTTAGTCTACTGTCTTTTTGTGCCTTCTCCAGTGTTTTGCCTTATCAATCAAGAAAAAGATCATTAAATAAAATTTTACAAAACAAGAAGCATCTCACCTGAATTGAAGTCAAACAGTGAGCAGCTCTGATTGCCCGTGATGCAAGCACCTGACCAAAGCTGTACATCAACTTGTTATAGCGATTGAAAAAAAAAAGGTGTTCAACAAACAATGCAGAAAAATGTTATACATCGTTCAGTAAATTAGAGAAACTAACTTACGTTGCCTCCTCGAGGGAATATATTCGAAGCTCGTACATAACTTGGTGAGCTGAAATTGGGTGCCGTGTTGGGGATGTTGCAGCTCCAGGGACATCATTGTGCAACTGGGACTGCAAACCAGGATCAGCTTCCATATGAGGAAGCATACATGTGACACAAGCGGCTAAAAATCTCCCACAAGGTGAAAAATGGGCACCCATCTCACTGGAATTACAAGATGAACATGTCAGAATTCAAATAGATGAACACTTGGACCTTGAACCAAGACAAACAAGAACTCAAGAGTGCCGTTGCAAACTATATATGCACAATTATTAAAAAGAAAACAGACGATAACACTCTAGATATATAAATAAGTAAATGAAGGAAATTCAATGAAGATATTAACTAAATCTAACATAAACATAGAGATTATGGCTATTCACAGTTTGAAAAAGATAATTCCTTCTGGCATGCTAACTACAAACAAGTTGCACTGGCCACGGGAGTATGAAATGATATCTGTAGCACGATACAGTACCTACAAAGGACAGCATGCGGAACAGTCAACCGACACTTTTCTGCATCAAGTGGGGCACAAGGATCTTTAATATCATGCGGCCATATTCTTAACTTCACTGTGCAAGGTAACTCTGCAGCTGCTGCTGCAGCCAATGACGACGCAAGCTCAGATTCACTTCTGCCAATTGGTTGGGGATCACTTTCATCGTGTGCCATGTTAACAAAATTAGAGGATTCCCCAGCTTGAGCTGTCAAGCGAGGTCGTGACGAACGATGTCGCAAACCAGATCTTTGAGCAATCCTAGATTGACTAACACCACTGGTCATTAGTGAGGAAGCAACTGGGGTATCCGCATGCTGAGCAGCAAAATCAGATGCCATGATGTCAGATCCAATTGCTCGTTGTCTAACTAAATTTTCATACAGTGCAGCATTAAGAGAAAGCATCGGATGAATTGCAGCTTGACTTTGGCCCATTAACCACCCATGCAGAAAGGGCAGCTCATACATTGGATCACTCAAAGGGAAATATTGATGAAGTTGACCATATTCACTACTTCTTGAAAGCATCTGCGCACTGGTGTTTCCAGTAAGATTTGAAAGATAAACACCAGGTGTGACCTCGATACGTGGCCTGGATAACCTACTAGGCACTTGACCAACTCCACTTGAATGGAAAATGAGTGGTGGCACATTGTTGACACCATCTGATGTTTCTGGAATAGGGAATCGACTTTGATAATCCCCACCTATGGGCTGCGTGTCTGTTGTCTCCATAGGGTCCATCGCAGAGTCGGGCACTGCATCTTCTGTTCCATTGGGGGAGCATGTATTGGTAGTGTCTTCTTGCATAGGATATGAGCTAGAAGGTGCCATAGGAGAGCTCTCCATGGGAGAAACCAAATGGCTAGGCTGGCTTCCCATGTCTGAATCTGGCTGAGGGTGCATAGATGCAGAACGGTCCCCCATCTGTGCCCCAATACTTGAACCAACAGCCCTACTAGCATGCTGAGACGATGTTCTTCCTTCATCTCTTCCAAAAGTAGGAAGGAACAAATAAGGGAAAGGCATAGGAGGTAACTTGACTTCCTGATTAGAACGGGTACCAGAGTGAACATTTGCAAAAAATATCGCAGGAGGGGGATAATACACGTAACCCTGGGATGTTGCAAGCGACATTGGGGAATCTGGCGAATCAAGATCATTAACCTGTAGTTGGAACAATAATTTGATTAGAAGTGAATAGATGAATGCACATCCAAACAGAAAAAAGGAAAAAATGCATACCCTAAATACCCTACCTCAGCTGTTAAAAGAAATGGGGCAGCATGCGGATGAAAATGCACAGCTCGAAGGGAACGCCTGGTCTTCAAAATAATGGCGGGTGATGATGCTTCTCCTCTCCTGTTGTAGTGCCATATGTATAACTGATGAAGGAACTCAAATGTTAGAGGTAGATGAGAAAAGATGAAAAGAAATCATGCAAGAGGCTAAACAAAGAAGGCAAACAACTGTTGTCTTGCCACGTCAAATACAATGGGATATAACTTGATGCAAATCAAACTACGCGTAAGACGGAGGAGTAAAAGATTCCCAACCTTGTGACCAGATGCCACTGCAAGAAGTTCCCCTTGCGCATGGAAGGCAATGGAAGCAATGGGACGGTCTGCAAATTAGAAAAATAGGCAATGGAATCAATTATGCAACACTAGATATGGATCTAAATAGAGAACCGTTAGCATTATTGTCATAATATTTAGTTATTTTGCATAAGATTTGAAGGAGAAATTACAAAAATCGCGTGATCCTATACAATCTGCAGTATTCGCATCCCACAACCGAACTTCGTGATCTAAGCTTCCACTTGCGAGTATTTCTGGGTGCACTGGATGGAACCTAACCTGAAAAATGTAACAGCGTGAGACAGAAAGGGGAGAACCAAACTAATAGATGCCTCAACATAAATTTGCTGTGGAATGTTTTTATTAAATTATTATAATTCTAATTGTGAATCGCTTAAAGCATGTGGCGAGTCATTGCATGCTGAGTGTGTTCCTAACACAGAACAAAAAACACAAATTTAACTTGTGAAGATTTACAAATAAAAAAATGCCTACCACCCAAGGCGTTCGTCGATGACCACTCAGCACCTTTAAGCAGTTTCCAGTCTGACAATCAATTATTTTGACGGTATGGTCACCACTGCATGCCAAAGAAAACTCATAAGGTTCAGTTAACAAAAAACAAAAACATGGCAAGGAAAAAATAGCACGAACTTACTGTGTAGATGCAAGAGTTTTTCCATCAGGACTGAAGGCTGCTGCTATAGTTGATCTTGGAGGAGGCATCAGAGGACAATACTTGGCCGATAAATGCCGCAAGGACTCTGCTTCTACCCTGAAAATTTTTAGAATTTTTTTTTTAATTTCAGTAACATTTACTCTAAAACCACAAAAACAATGTTAAAGTCAGATACTTTGGAAAAAGTTTTCCAGTGCTCTAATCAAACTAGTTTGCTAGGCCGCTAGACATTGATTCTGTAGATGTTTACGACACAAGAATGTCATCATTATTCTTTAGCTGGCAGAAGTATTTGGAATTCATCCTTGCTACTATGCACAGAATATGGTCAGTTTGAGAAAGTGAAGAGTCTGAGGTTCTGATCTCCAGTAAAAGGTAAAATGTCTGAAGGAAAAGATGAAGCGTCCAGACAGAGTCTCAGTAAGAAATTTCACTTCATATGGGTGCAGGGGTGTAGCCAATAGTAGGCTAACAGCCTGGGGTAAAATTTTCATTTTTAATTATTTGGTATTATTTTTCAAAAAAAAAAGTATATATATAATATCATCAAAACTCTTTTCAGTACACTCCACCTACTTCATTGCGACAGCCCAGGTGGTAAGCATTTTACCTTACCACTGGAATGACCAAGGTTCGAGACTTAGCACGCCCTTCCCTTTTGATTGTGAGCAATAAGTTTTGAATTATTTTTCATATGCATTCACTTTTAAGCCAATATTGCTACTCACGACAAGCTAACTTGCCATATTATGCTTGTAACATTAATACAAAATTGAAATTGGTCAAAAATATAAGAAATGATAATCTAAGCATGGAATTTCCGATAGGAGTTTGTAAGAGTATCGACACGATACATGTCAACACTTTTTTTTTCCAGAAATAAAGTGTCATTGTTATGTAGGTTAATAGTGGTACCTTGCCAAAGGTGTACCGGGTGTAGCGGATGGTATCACACGTCACGGGTTTGAACCCGGTCGGCGGCATAGGGTGGGGAGGGTTAAGGGTAAAAAAAAGGTGCAACCTTTATTGATAAAATAAACTAATAAAACTAACAAAATAAAAATCAAAATGGAAACTAAGATGGAATAGAATGCATTACATGTACTTTTCTGCGAAAAAACATAAAAGAAAAAAAAAATGGCTCTCAATTGGTAACCGAAGTAAAGGGATTGGTTTAGTGTTGGGCCGTGAATTGGCATTTGTAAGCAACTAAGCAAGAAGAGATGATAGTCTCAACCTTGGTTTAGTTTATTGTTGGGTGGTGTTTAAGTATTGGTCAAGGCTTAATGTTTTTGCTCATGTTTCCTTTTCTTTTTCTTGTTTCCTTGTGTTTGTAATCAGAAAATTGTGACTCTACTTCAAACTTAGAATAAGCGGGAAACTAATATCCGAGCTAAAAGAATCTGAAGTTCCTCCATCCAAAAGAAAGCCCTAGATAGATGGTGAGAGCAAAAACTTTTTCTTCTAATAATAAACTTCCAACTGAAGATCCACTTCATAGATACCTTCTTTTCGCAACAAGGGGTGCCTATTCCCAATAACATGGTGATTGGATGTGAAAACATTTGAAGAATCAAAAGTATTTTTTTTTCAAAACACCAAAAACTTGTTTCAAAGATGTAACCTAATGATTGAGAAAACATAACAAATACTGAACGGGACCTCAAAACTACTCACACGTCTACAACAACCCAAAAAAAAAACATAAACAACAATTTGATTGTGTATACATCAAGCCTCCTCCCTGCTGAAAGTGTACAGAGTCTCAGACTGATTACAAGCATAACACATAAAAAGGGACCTCAAAACTACTCACGCGGCTACAACCTGAAGAAGAAAAAAAGCACAAACATTCGACTACGTATACATTAAGGATGGCAACGGGGCGGATTTGGACAAATCCATCCCCGCCCCGCTGGAGATTGCGGATCCTCAAATCCGCCCTGAATATCCGTTTGTACAGTTTTAAAAATACCATCCCCACCCCGTCCGAATATCCGTAAGAAAAAAAATAAAAAAAATCTAATCTGTCTTTCTTCTTTCCTGCAACAACAATCATCCCTCGAATGAATTGCCAGAGCATACCCAAATCCTTCATTCACCGAACTCTAAACTGAACCCAAAAAAAATCCAATACACATAAGACACCTTCCAACTCACTCACCCTTCTTTTTAGAAATGCCAGTCAAGTAATTTATATCTTGGTCGAATTTTGCATCAGGAGCTTGTCAACTCAACTCCTCTTTCTCCAAGAAGTTCAGAACTTTTCCACCGATCATCTAAGGCACGGTTCGATCTCCTTCTTCCAGTGATGGCAGATCGGAGTTCCACTCCACAGGTACAACAAAGTCAACTTGGTGTTTTGTTCGATTTGAGCACCACCAAATCCATCATAGACCAAATTTTTGGTCCTCCTTCACCCACAGTAAATGCAATCTTGGATTCATTCTCATCCAAGCCTTCTTCTCTGGATCATCATGTTCAACTTTTTACTGAGCACTCACCATTGAATCCACCGGCCGACCAACTGAGCTTGAAAGCAGACGAGAAATTGAGATCGGTGAGGTGGTAGAACTTGTTCCTCGAGTGGAGAAGATGTTGTACTTGGCCTCGAGTTGTAGCTTTGTTCCTTGGTTCAGAGACGGTGGAGAGGAGAAATGTGAGCGAGGGGTTTTTGGAAGAAAGGGAGTGGGAGGCGGCTGGGAGGGGAGGGGGAGGGAGGCGGCCTGGTGAGGTGGCGCTGGCTGGTGGAAGCGTTGGTCGTCTCTGCTGTGTCTGTGCGATGGAATGTTTTTGTGAGAGATTTAGGGTTAGGGTATATTAGGGTTGTGAGAGATTTAGGGTTAGGGTTCAGGGGTATTTATGTAATTTGTTCGATTAAACGGATATCCGTGGGGCAGATGTGGCCAAATTCGTATCCACCCCAAATAATAAACGGATACAGTTTGGATATCCGTATCCGCCCCAACCTCCATGTAACCATAACCAAAACCGCCGTAAACGGAGCGGACGGGTCGGATATTCGTAAAAATTCGCCCCACTGCCATCCCTAGTATACATCATGCATCCCCACTGAAAGTGTACAGACACGTCTTCAGACTGATTACAAACACCGCAACACGTTACCCAGCTCTATAAAGAAATGATTCCTATGGCAGTGACGGGATGTGTTTCCACATCCATTTTACTTTGGCTGAAAAGCATTCGAAGCCATCTATTGGGGCACCCACTCACCTAATGATGCACCCATCGGAATAGTGCCACCCACATTCAAAATAAGAGCTTAAGAGACAAAGAAAAAGGGCAAGCATAGATCAGGTTATTAATGGACTCTTGGCTAGCCTCACAGAAGAGATAGTTTTATCATTAGGATGCCATTTTTTATGGTTGGAATGTCAAAGCAGGGATAAACCACTTGTGAATGAGTCTCTTTTTTATTCAAAGGTTCAAAAATCTTTCACTAAAAGAGACCGGATGATACAATAAGGATAAACTCTCATAAAAGAGAGATTACCAAGAATAGCAATACATCCCATTGTGCCTACAATCGCTCAAAACCCATCCCCCAAGTAACTTATTTCTAGTTGTTGACCAATGCCATATAAGGTACTCCATACAAATCCTTTCCACACCCAATGTCGCCTCTTCACAAAATTTCTGACTTCGTTCCTTCCAAAGTGTCCAAAATATCGCACAAGTAGTAATGCTCCAACATTTCCACCCTTTCACCAGAGAATGATCCAATAGCAATTAATATGGATATGTTGCTGGAGTTGAAGGTGTCATCATCTTCTCATCATCTTCTATATATAGGGAGACAGACTTGAAGATTTGACTTCCTTTACCATCTTATAGCAATAGGTCATTGGCTTGAATGCACAGGTGTCACCTTCAAACTAATAAAAAACTAAAAGGAAAATGTGTCGTTACTCTACACCAATGGAAACACGACCGCACAAAACCAAGCAATTGATCACCTGACGGATGATTCAATTTGACACTGTTGGACTAGCTGATTTCTTGAACAATCTGTTCCTTGTCCCTGGATATTGTAAATGCTTTTGACCGTTATGTTTGGCATGCTACTCACAATGGGGCTTCTCTGTTTTCTTATTTTATTTTATTTAAATTACACAACAATCTTTTATAACTAAATGTTATCTTATTTGTGGGTTAAAACAAATAAAAATAGTATGGCAGCAGAAATAAACTATGAATTTTAGATAATTCATGCAGTGAGATACTGAGTCAGTGACAGCTAGGTTACATATTAACATTGTGCTGCTATAATAGTACATTTACATTTGCGTCTTCATATTTTCATATTCTTTTGTAACAAATAGTAAACTATTTTTGTGTGTGTATGTGTGCTTGTGGGCTGTGGCAGATCAATGACAAAGACACAAACCGTAATTCAAAAAATGTAAGCTTTTGTCCTGATTATATATATAAGGAACGCATAACGAATAATGCACCGGCGATACAAATAAACAGTTAATGTTAGTATTGTCTGCTTGTACTCTTGTTCTACATTTCTAAACTCCTTTCATGTCATCCAATCTCACGTTCGCATTTGTGTCGTATACATATTTTGAGAATGAAGATAATATCATCAAAACATCATGGACCAGTACACATGACTCTACATAGCTTGCTAGTTAAAATGAAAGTTTAGGTCGAAATTTTTATATTAATATTTGCAAAGTGAAAGTTAATTATGTGTAAAGAGTGCTGGTACAGAGTCTGAGCTTACCATGATATCAAACTGTTTCTCGCATCTCTTACTTCACAATTGGGTCCAATGCGACTGACATCACCATTTGAAACACCTCCCCATAGCTTTTTGGATGTGTGTTTAGATCGAGGAGCAATCTCCCTCTTTGCCAACAACTTAAAAACATTTCCTCCACTGACCAAACCAAAAAACATGAAACAAACAAAACATTTTCAGAATCCTCAACATTTAATACAAAAAGGGCAATTAAACCAAAACAAAACGTGATTCCACAAACCTTCGCGAATTAGAGTTCGTCGACTGCGATTGTGGAGGAAAACCACCTAAAGGATTCGAAGACGTCGAGGGCACATTTCCATCATCCACCATCATTTCTTTCCTTCCGCTGAACATCGTACTCTTCTTCCTTCTCTAATCACTTAACCGAGCACCTTCACTGCCATAATCAAACAAACTCAATCACAATCAGTAACCCACCACTCAATTTCTAACCTTTCCTTCCACGTAACACAAACAAAATGCTAAATTTTTCTCAAAATAATTCAAATTCAAACATTTCCATCATTCCACTCTCATTCCTTTGCAACTAAATAACCTAACTTTACATTAACAATCAAACAAACATCACAACCAGTTCTCAAAATTCACACATTACTCATCATTTCTACTAACCTAAACTCCCTAAATTCTCATTATCCCACCCGATTCACCAACCCCACCCATCCAAAATCCAAACTTTCTCAGATCAACCAACAAACCCACACCCAAACCACACCGAATCACACAATTCCCCCAAAATTCCACAAAATCAATCATTCAATCACACGAAAAACAAACAAATCGACAATTCATCCAAATCATAACCAAATCAAACCAGAAGACATTCAAACCTTACCTCTTCCATCGATCCCGATAACTGAATTGGAGATCCCCTTATTCCCAAAAGCCCTCAAAGCAACGCGCCAGCGATCTCTCTCTATCCTTCTCTCTCTTCGTTTCTCTCAAATTCTTTGGTGCTTGTTTTGGGTATTTATTTTATGTTTCTATATTTCCGCGTTCTTATAAGATAAAAGTATGATTAGGTGTTTTAAGCCGTTGGATTAAGGGATTTTCTTAAGATTATGTGAATAGTTTTGTAAGATAGGGTTTTCTTTTTTCTTTTGTGATTTTTAGGGTTTTATTTTTATTTTTCAAGAGGACCATCCCCAATATTTCAAATGAATAGTGATGGATGATTATGAGATTGATAAGTAATTACAAGGTATTTTTAGCTAAAGTAGTATGGTAATGTTGTTGATATGATGATTCAGTCATGTGACAATGAGATCTGATTACGTGATCAAAATTGATAGGTTAAGTAGATACGTGAAATTTTTAAGTTGTGACTCGTGTAAGATGGTGTCATGTGCAATGGAATGTCACGAATCAACCAATTCTCCCAAAAGCTCAAGCTATCTAGGAAAAGAAGGTTTAATTACTAGGAATCGTGACATTGCCTCATGCTTTCAAAGTCGACGTCTTCGTCGGTTTACTCTATTGACACTGACTCGATGAGCTTCTCTCACTTACTACTAGTATTTAACAACTTAACAATATGTTCATACATAATGCTAAATTATTTTAATCAAGTCCATAAACCAACAAATTCTTCCAAAAATCCAAACTATTCAGGAGATAGAAGGTCATGACTAAGATCATGACAGGGAACATAAATTATTGTCGTTAATTTTGTCAATGTCATATGATCAATTATATGTGTATAGTGAAATTTGAAACAATCAGCAATTTTGACATGGAAAAAGGGAAAGAAAATTGGTTAGAGATGGTGATGTAAGAATTAGAATTAAATAACATAAATGCTAGGCTCTCATGCATTTTATCTCAATGTTTAAAGTATAAGAAAGCAATAATTTTAGGACTTAGTTGAATGATGTTTAAAGTCATTTCGAAGGAAATAGGAGGATATGCCAATATAACATGTAAATGAATAAGAAATTCTAGGGAGCGAGGGAATGGTGGTTATCCCCCTTGAGGATAAGCAAAATGCCTTGAGATGTGTGACATAGCTTATCTCGAGGAGGGTACCCATCCCTTGCTCCTTCCCTTATCTTAACTACCCCCTCATTTTATGTTTGTAAGAATGAGTAACACAATGTTTTGTTTTCCATTCTAAATGCTACAATTTTTTTTTTCTCGAGGCTTTGATTGAGTTAAACAAACATGTGGTGATTTACTGAACATATACACTATATGCTAAAACATTTTACAAAACAATTGATAAAAAGATGATGACAAAATAAGTGTAAACACTATGAGATGTCGAGTTTTCGGACAATATTTTATCTCAATATCCAGCGTAAGAAACCATTTGATCACATTTAAAGGCTCTTTAGAGTAAATTTTTTTTAAAGATGTTTAAATGTCATTTGTAAATAAATAAAGGGGAATTCTAAATGTCGAGGAAACAGGCGAGGAAACGAGCGAGGAGAAGGAGGTGCGGGGTGGGAGCCGTCCACTCCGTTCGGATGTGCGCACAAAAAAATTGTGACACGCATCCGAGCGGAGTGGACGGCTCCCACTCGCACCTCCTCCCTCGCTCGTTTCCTCGCCCGTTTCCTCGCTCTGTAGCCTCACTCATAAATAAAACTCAATATGTAATTTGAGTACCTAATATTTTCACCACATGTGGCATCAGAATTGCTATAACAGATACTACCTTGAGATTCGGGTTAGCGTATCTACCTCAAAATTTGCACCAACTTGATACATCATAATTTCATTTTGTGTGATACCATGCACGATCATCTAAAAGGCATCGAGAACTATGTTAAAGTGTTTGCCCCATGATCCACACCCTACTCATTAAAGGTAAATAATAGAACATCAAACTTTTCTAGAGAGCCAGACATGGTTTCATCACCCTCGAGATGCTCATTTATAGGATGATGGACAGTATTGAGCCTGGTCTGGCTCTCTAGATTTTCTATAAAACACCATATTTGTGTTATCTTATGGACTTGACATAGTTCACAATCACACGATTCACACCCTTACGACATAGGATTATGTACTTGCACTATTATAGCTAATGCAATTCTTGTTTAACAACTTTAATGGATGACGATGATGAATTTGGGAATTTCTACACTGTCATTCTTCAGTCTGCATTGGGATGGTATTACAAAACCCAATTTGATCCCTTTCGGGACACTTCAGAGTCTACATTGGGATGGTATCATCGATAATGATTTGATCCCTTTCTACGACACTTTAGTCTGAAGTGTGGCTCTAATCTAAATCGTGGTGCCTACAACCTCCACCAAATTATTTGGAATCCCCAATAAACCTATGGTCACTATTCTTCCTGCTCAAAACCCTTTACAGGCCAAGAAACCGCCACATCACCACTAACTCTCATGTATACGTGTCACAAACCCATTTAACCACCTTTCTTCCCTCCATCCCCTCCTACAAAACCCAACAACATGGCTATTTCACTCTCCTTATCTGCCATTTCTTCTTCATTTCCCCTAAAAACCCTCATATTTCCATCAAATCCCACCTCAAATCTCTTCCATATCACCCAATTCCACCTCTTCAATCTGCCCCAAACCATGAATTTTGCTTTAAAATCCACTCCCAATCAACATTCCTCAATACCCATTGATGTTCCAGGCCTAGATTGTAATGAAATAAATCAAATTTCCGACGAGACCTTTCGGAGGTATTCGTCATCTAATATGAGAAGGAATGGTGCTGGAGTGGCCATTGTGTGGTTCAGGAATGATTTGAGAGTATTGGACAATGAGGCCTTGTACCAGGCTTGGAAGTCTTCTTTGGCCATTTTGCCTGTTTATTGCATTGATCATCGGCTTTTTGGAACAACCCATTACTTCGGGTTCCCTAAAACTGGAGGTAATTGATTTATTTCGATAATGTAATTAGTTTTGGAGTGAATTATTATATATTTCAGGAATTTCGGCTTTGTGCAATTTTTAAGGAAATATGAACGCGTGTTAGAAATCTTTGCATTGGATATGATTTCAGTGATTTATTTTATAACCCTAAATACTTAGAAGATTGGGATAAATTTATAGTTGAAATGATGTTTATTTGGATAAGGTGAGTTTGTGTGTGTATATTGTACTTGATTGACTAAGAAATGTTATATATATTTATAAAACGACTGAGAAATGTTATGAACTTACGAAGAATTTAAATTTTGTTCGGTATATGATGTTTTGTTTTTGATGTAGTGTAAAAATAACCCCATGCGCACCATAGTCATTGGTATCCTCTTTAGGCATTTTTTTTTAAAACCCACCTGTTAGTGAACATTGCCACCACTGAGCCATCATCAATTTGACATATCAGACACACATCGAAAAAATGCAAAGTCACACAAATTTCTGCATTGCAGCAATAGTTGTCTGGAAAACGTTTGTTCTTTGCCACAGGACATGATTGCTTTTTGTTGGTTGGTTGGTATTTGGTTTAGCTGAAGTGTCAGTCAAGAGCTTGGGCTTAGCAGCGCAAGTGCTCACAAAACAATCACGTCCTTGATTGAATTTCATCAA